>JASANR010001545.1:0-136663 GCA_030849635.1 Wallacemonas sp. MBr04
CGCCACTACAAGTGGCCCGTCACCGTCTGCCTCTCTGGCTCTGTGGTGTGCTGCCTGGGGCTGATGGTTCTCATGCTCCGGGGCCCCAAGAACACGCGTGTCTTTGACGGCTGCGCTATCTTCATCTACGCCTTCGCCGGCCTGTTCCAGAACACGGCCATTCCCATTGCTTTCGAGTTTGCGATGGAGATCTCGTACCCGCTGCAGGAGTCCGTTCCCGGTGCGATGCTGATGGCGGGCGCCAACATTGCGTCGCTCATCATGCTGTCCATCTCCTCTGCGATGCTGGGCAACGGCGAGGTGAAGCCGTCCTCGTGCGTGAATGTGCTCATCCTGATCACCTGCTTCAACGTCTTCGGCACGGTGATGGCTGCGCTTCCTCGCGAGCGACTGAACCGCTCAAAGGCCGAGAAGCTTGCGCGTGAGCAGATGGCTGGCGTGCCCGACGGCGCGCTGCAGGAGCCCGTTGAGTTGGCTGCGGTGGACGTTGATCACGAGGAGTTTGTTGGTCGCGAAGGCGCTCATTGAAAACTCTTTCGCCATTTCTTTTCCACCTGCAAGCCTCATTATTGTTGATTTCTCGCCTCTCCTGAGCCGTTCTTGGGTGTTTGATTTCTTCTTTTTCTTCCTTCTTTCCCTCCTTTCTTTTTTTTTCTGGCCGCAGTTGCGTGCCCCAATCCCAGTGATTGTTTCTCACCGTTTCAGTGTCGGAAAGCGCTCTCGCGAACCTCTAACAGATCAAATAACATATCATAACAAAGCACTCAGTTGCACCTGTCCAGTGCGAATTTTCTTTATTTTTCTTTCCTTGCGCCGCATGCACCATTGCTTAGCCCAATCTTTTTTGAAATGAAAAAGGAACGGGCGAAATTGTAGATATACGTCTACTCCAAAAAATGAGCGAATCACGTGTTTTCCGATCAAAACAGCAACACAACAAAGATACGAAACAACTCGTACATGAACGTGATGACATCGCGTGCAAAAGGGCAGACACCTGTTTTCTTTCGTTCTTTCTTTGTATCCTTTCTCTGTCTTGTATTTGCTGTCAGGTCCATCGGTGATGACCACAACGTTTTATTCATCTGTCTGTTTCCAACTCGCAATTCGAGGCACAATGCACTTCCACCCCACACTGAAGGGCGACACTCACACATACACACACAACTCACACAAAAAAAAAACTGCTCTGCAGCATCGCTCACTCGTATCTGAGAAATACTCAAAACAACCGTTTCCCTCTTTTGTTTCCCAAAGTTAATGCCATTTTTTTCTTTGCGCTTCCCTGTCCTCACTGTTCTCAACTGATCGCCAATGAACGTTCGCAAAACAAAACCAAGCACTAAATAACTCCTTCGTTTGTGTGCCACCTTGACGTGAACATTGGTTGGCTTTTCTTCGTTCCAGGTTTTTTTTTTGGTTACGTCACAGATGGGAACCACGGTAGAAGAAAAACAAGAGAGCGGTGCGGCGCTACGTCCACTAGAAAGCACACACTGACAAAGATTTGTTGTTTCACGGCGCCATTGGCGTTTGACACTGGACATATCGTGCTCTTTTTTTCCCCCATCTCGTTTATACGGCGACTCGCATCTCTACTCGTCTGATTGTGTCCTACTGCTTCCGATGAAACACCTTCGTAGCAGATACACACAGCGAATGTACGCGTCCGACTCACAAACACCACATCACTACATGCCCCTCTTCCTTCCTTCCTTCCTTTCTTCTGTCTTGCCTTGCCCTCTTACTGTCTCCCCTTTTCTCCTCCCCTGTTACCCTTTTGTGTCTTTGCAGCAACTAACTGTGAATACTTTTTTACTCACCATCGCTTACTGAGCAATCTCTGCCCCTCCCCACCCTTTTCCCTCGTTCTCGCATCAGCTGCATCACCGCCACCCCCCCCCCCCTCCTCCCTGCCCTACCCACTTAGTCACGATGCGCCACTGCGTTTCAGTTGTCGCCATCGCGGCCGTGGCACTCGTGCTGCTCACTGTTGTGCCCAGCACGGATGCCTACACGGTGCGTTATTCCCACGTGACGTCTCCGCAGCCGATGCTCGCCCAGGAAGGCAACAGCTACTGCAAAACAAGCGACATCTTCGCGCACGGCATGATGCCCACCACCGAGGCTGCCCAGACGGCAGGTTACGAGTCTCTGCAGAACGCCCAAATCTCGCTGTCCCCCATCGCAGGTCAATCCCGTACCGCATCGTGCCTGATGGACTGCGCATGGACGTTCATGGACGGCCTCTTCTACGCGGACCCGTACGCCTTCTACGACGGCATCGTCTACGAGGCGGTCAACGGCAGCCGCATTGTGGGCTCGCAGCACACCGACCGCTACGCCAATGGCACGGCGCGTGATGGCCTCGTGTACTGCGGCTTCGACTCTTGCAAGAACCCGTCGACCGGCGTGTACCCACAGTACTGGTCGAATCAGAGCTACTACGGGCAGCGCAAGGTCATCATGACCTCCACCGGTGCGTGGCAGAACGTCGACTACGCGACGCTCTTCAGCGACTACATCTGCGAGTTCTACGACTACGAGGCCAAGGATGTGGCGCGGTTCAACCTCGCCACGTACCCGGACGGCTCCGTCATTCCCCGAGTCTCGTTCAGCCAGCTCAAATACTGCGGCAAGTCGCTGACGCGCAGCTTCAACGAGGACGGCACGAGCTACTGGATTTACGCACGCTGCAACAAGCCGTTTCCGTGGTGGGCGGCTCTGGTCATTGCCGTGGTTGCGTTCATCATCGTCGCGGCAATCATTATTGCCATCTTCTGCTGCTGCTGCCACTGCGAGAAGCGCAAGGAAGAAAAGGCGAGTGACGAGCGCAACCGCACCACCGAGGACAACCCGGCCAACGTGCCGACGCAGACGCAGATGAACATGAGCCGCGCCAGCACCTTGAATGGTGGCAACTACGATCCCGACTACGACCAGGAAGATGAGGATGAGCGTGAAAACAACTAAGCGATTCGTTGCGCCGCACCAAGCACACATATGCACACACGCATAGCTGTGCCAACAGATGAACAATAGGGAAAGCACACAAGCGTGGCCGACGGAGAGGAGAAACTGTAGTGGAGCTAGTAAATGGACATCCATGTATTATGAGAAACCCCCGCGACGGCGCACCGACACACAGCAAGAGCAGCGCTAACACACCACAAAACAAAACTGAGAGCCAAGTGTGCGATCTCTCGCTCTCTCCGTCTCGTGGTGTTTGTATAGCTCTTCTCACGTCAACTTTCCACCTCCTTCTGGACCTGCTTTATGCGGTTTTTCTTTCCCTTTGGTGTGGCGTGGCATGCCACTTATCTTTTTTTACCTTTTTTTTGCCTAAGCACTGACACTCACTCTCCTTCAGGCGCCGCCCCCCTCCAGTTCTCTCTCCCTTTTTTCCTTTGCGCGCTCTTTTGGCTTGCTTTCCCCCTCCTTTTCCATCTCTCGGTTTCTTTTTTTCATTCACACACCGTTTTTTTTGTTTTTTTTCCACACATCGCGTTGCTCTCGCTCCACTCGTGGCTCGGCGGCCAGTCTTCTTGTTTCACCGTCCTTCTGTCTCTTGATATATCAGGAGAGCGAACAAACTGACAGCTGATGTACAGAAGACGGAGGCAGTCACCCCTGCTCCCCTCCCGCCCTTCCCGTGCTTCTCTCTTCTCATGTGCAAAACATATATGAAGTGAAAAGCGGAGGAGGCGGTCTGGCCGAGCGCGATGTTGGACACAAAACACAAGCAAGCAATCCTCCATGTTCCTAGCGTGCTTTTTTTCTAGTTCTCCCCTTGCTTCCTCCTTTTCGCTTCACCTTTCTGTGACTCCGTACGCACACGGTACTGAGTAAAAAAAAAAAATGGTGAAGCGCACAACCACACAACACGAAATGGGAAAAAGCTCGTTTGAATTTTGATCTGAAACAGTGTCGCGTTTGCGCAGCGTGAGTGGCGCCGACACACTCGCAAGCAGCAGAAGAGAAGAGAAAAAGAGAGGGAGTCTCAACCAAAGACCGATTCCATGGACTCACATTATGTATTTGATACTTCTTCAGAGTCTCTTTTTGAATCCACCGTTTTTTCTCTTTTTTTTTTTAGGAGAGGTGCGCATGCGCATGTCTCTCATCTGAATCTGACTCTACATGAACGTGGAAGTGCGCGATAGACACCACGGCTCACAATGATCTCTCTCAACAAGTGCGGCATGAACACACACACACAAAAAAACTGCAGCTGAAGAGCAGATAGAACGCTACCTATACGGCATCAGCCTCATTCTTGTGCTCACACACAGCGAGTGGTGATGCGCTGCTGATCGCGTGAGATGTGTGTGTGTGTTGCCTCGGCAACGGCCAGCGAATGCACAGCGCCGCACACGTGTGCGAGTATCCACATCTGCCTGCCAAACACGCGCGCCATGTTCTCAGTAACTCACCTGGCACATGGTGCGCTTCCTGTTACACTTGCTGTTGTTATTGTTATTGTGAAGAGGGATTCCAGCTTCCACTGTCACACTCTTTTCTCCTGACCACCACTTCCTCATCGCCGCCCTCCCTTCTCTCTACCTCTGCGTATCCGCTCGCATGTCTCTCAAGTTAAATAAATCCGGGCATTTCACTTTCGAACTCATTGTCGAAAAAAAGCTTCCCACTAGCCTTTCTGGCCATCCGTTTTCTCTTTCTTTAACTAAAGACTCTCAACCAGTGCCTTTTTTCCATTTTTTCACTTTCTTCCCCCTTTTCAAAAACCAAAGCTTCTCCACTGCCATTGTTCGTGTGAGACAGTACATCGTCATACGCCTCACCAGCCTTTTTCACGCCTATATTTCTCCTTTTTCTTCTCCTTCTCCTTCTCCTTCTCTCCCCACACACACATCTCACCCTCGCCACAATGCGCGCTTTCGTCCCCGCTCTGCTCGCACTGGTCGCTGTGGTTGTGCTGCTGTGCGCGCCGCTTGCGGATGCCTACAACGTAGGCTACACGATTGTGACGAGCTCGTCGGCCGTCTTGGCCATTCCCGGTGAATCGGGCTGCGGTGGTGACTCCGACACCGGCATGCACATGGCGATGCCACCGACTGCGTACGGGCAGCAGCTCGCTGCCGCAGTCGCTGCGGGTGCGTCGGCGTCCTACCTTCCCCTTGGCGGCGAGGCCCGCACGGCGCAGTGCTCTGACGAGAACTGCACCTGGGTCTGGAACGACGGCCTGTTCTACGACAACCCGTTCGTCTTCTTCAACGGCATCGTCGTGGCAAACAGCGAAGGCCGCCTTCCCGTCTCCCGCCACACGGATCCCGTGAATGGCACCATCTACTGCAACTTCGACTCGTGCTCGAACCTGGGCTCCGGCAAGTACCCCGCCTACGACGACTCGCAGAGCTACTGGGGTAATCGCAAGGTCGCCATGAACCGCGCCTCTGGTGCGTGGGAGAACATTGCCTACAACACGACCTTCACGCAGTGGCTGTGCGAGACGTACTACTTCCAGGTCGACTCTGTCACAAACGACTCGGCCCGCTTCGGCCTCGCCATGTTCCCGCCGTCCCGCGGTGGTGTGGCATACCCACCCATTGACATCTCGACCTTCGAGTACTGCCCCAACGCCCCCAAGAAGCGCATCACCGAAAAGAGTGGTCGCTGGCTGTACCCCAACTGCAACTCTGGCTTCCCCTGGTGGGGTGGTCTGATCATCGCCATCGTGTGCTTCATCATCGTGGTGGCGCTCATCATCATCATCTGGTGCTGCTGCCTCCGCCGCCGCAACGCCGAGGAGGAGAAGCGCAGCGACAACCGCAACCGCACGCAGCGCGACAACACCGGCAATGTGCTGGCCCAGTCGCAGCTCGGCATGAGCCGCGCCAGTACCCTGACCGGCGGCTACGCGGATGACGAGTACAGTGATGAAGAGGGAGGCAATGGCTACTAGCCCTGTTTTTTTTCCTCTTCCTTTCTTCATTTTTCTTTTCTTTTTATCTTCCCTTTCCCCCATCATTTTTTCTTTCCTCTCTTTTGTGCTTTTGTTTTCCTGATCCCAGATTTTTTGTTTTGTTTTGGCCTGATTTCACTTCAATTTGTGTAGAAGCATAGCCAAAAGAAGAAGAAGAAAAAGAAGTAGTAGTGATGGCACGCTGATGATGCTTCCTTTGTGTATGGCTAGCGGGCCTCACCCTTCTTCTTCTTCTCTCTTTTTTTCTACTGGTGTTTTTCCCCCATGGTGTTCATTCTCTCTCTTTTTTTTTGCTTATTTCTCTCCATCTTTTTTTGATTCTCTCCTGCGCCTCTCATGAGTTTCCATGTCATACTAAAGATATGCGAAAACTGACAATGCAGAGGTTTTTGTTCCCCTGTGACTTTCCATCCAAATTCATTCATCTTCGTGCCAGATGTGACGGCAACAAAACAGCAAACCCAACACGCTTCCTCTGTCCGTCCACTGTTGTCGAAAGAAAGAAAAACACAAAAAGCAGTGAGACAATATGGAGCGTCTTGCTGGCCGTGCAAACGCGTGCTTGATTTGTCTTTATTCCCACGCCCCCCCCCTTTATGCCCCGCGTTCTGCAACTAGAGAGTATACGCTGCATCGTACAGCTGTATGAACAAGGTGAAAAGTGAAAAGCAAAGGAGTGGTCATGCGCGTCTTGTGAGTTCATTCAGAAGATCGCCGCCATCGTTTCTATTTTTGTTGTTGATATGTTGTGTGTTGATGCGCAACGTGATGCCGCAGGAATGTGCACACCCCGTTTCCCGCACTAGAATCGTGTTGCAGATCATCCACACCTGAGCAACTTGTTGCATGCATTGTGCCAAAAAGTGAAAAATAAACGGCATGTAACAGTCTGTTTTCTTTTCCTTCTCTCAAGAATCAAAGAGCACGCGTTGAAAGCACAAAAACAAAAAACAATGATCAACGATGGTTCATTTGTATGTGCTTACGTGTCAATGTGAAATGATAAAGAGAGCGTTTCTTTTCCACGCGACAGTTCAAACAGATGATGTGACTAGTACCTAGACAGTATGAAAGCACATTGTTCGCGTGCGCCTGGGTGTGAGGTGTTTTTTTTTTTAGTGTTGTGCGTGCTCCGAATGCCATTCATTGGAACAGTGTACAGTATCCAGTGAACCTGACCTGAAGCACTCCTCACACCAACTGACGGCTGCCAAAAGTGGAAAACACGTTTCGCTTCTCAAATCCGATCTTTCCTCTCTCTATATATTTTGGTTCGCGTTCTTTTTATGTCTTCGTTTTGTTACGCACTGGTGCCGTATTCCCAATGGCAAACCGAAACTCGCTACCTAAATAGGCTACGTGCCCAACAAGCTGAGTTCGATGCGAGCGTGTTGCTTGCGCGTCGCGATCGAACAGTTTCGCGGTCCCCCTCACCCCCGCCTCTACTTCACCAGAGGTGTCGTGGTTTAACGGGTGACCATGCCTCCTCTCCCCCTCCCCTTTCCACTTCCTCACTCATCTCATTGTTGAGTCAGGTATGCGAGCACGCAGGTACACACATACGTGATGGATTCTCTCTCAGTTCGTGTTGACGGGCTGAATGCTGACACACCACGTATGTGGTCGCCGGTGTCATGAGAGCACTCGTGCGGCGGGCAACCGCTGCGCAATACTTTCTCTCTCCCCCTACCCCTTCTCAGCACTTCATATGCTTCACTGTTCACCCCTCCTCCCTCTTTTCTTGACTCACTTTCACTTTCATCTTCATTTTTATCGCGCTCTCACTAGTGGTAGCTTATCAAGTACCATAACAGTATTAACTCTTTTTGTGTTTTTGTTTTCTCTCTTCTCCCGTTCTGAGGGTGCACTTAGCGACTGTGACGTGACGCAGCCATGCGGAGAGGTTTTCTCGAAGGCAGTCAGCTGCACACGGAGTTTGGGTGGCTCTGCGGCTACCTCGCTCTCCTCGGCCTCTTCTATCTCTTCCACACGCCGTTTCGGTCGCACGTGGTTGTGCGGACTGATTGGTATGCCCGCCTCACACGCGTGACGCAACTCTGGAGTATCGTTGTCCTCTTCTTTTTTCATCGCGTGCCCGTTGACGAGCACGGCAGCCGACGGCCGTCCACAGCGGACTCCGACGGCGACAACGCCGAGCTCGTGTTTTTCCCCGTCTTTTTGTTCATGACGACCTTCTTTTCCCTCCTTCACAAGAAGAAGCGGTGGCTACGTATGGGGGTGACGTACGGTGCCAGCTTCCTCAGCGTCATTCTCAACTCGCTCGTCATGGCGGCCTTGTGCACGGCGCACTACGCCTACACACAGCACCTCGTCGAACTCGTGACGCTCTCTCCTCTCTGGTTCGACGAGGACGCACGCAAGACACCGTGGAAACGGTTCCTGCACTGGGTGACGAACCTGTTTTACCCCGTGCCCGTCACGACCAACCCACTCCGCATGACGTTCCACCTGGTCGTGACAGGCATGATCATTGTGTATGTCGACTATCGGTACAAGAAACGCTGCGGCTACGACCCGCACGCCGGGCTGCTGTGGAGCGACGTCTTTGAAGTCACAAAGCATCCAGCCAACACGCGGGGCCGTGAGTCCGGCCATGATGTCAAGGGCGATCCGACAGCTGACTTCCGCTACGGCGAGCAACCCCTCCAGCCCCCTGGAGACGCATACGAGGTGTCTGACAAGATCGACTTCTCCATCACGCCGAGCGAGTACACGGCGCTTCTCGAGGCCAAGTACCCTTTCAACCGGCCGGCGATGGTGTCGTGGCTGACGGCGTTCGCGGTAGGGGCGTACATTCAGGCTGGCCTGACGCGTCTTATTGAGCTCGTCACGAGCGAGACACGCAGCGCGTTCGTCCACGAAACGCCCAAGGTCTTCTCGCTCTCCCTTGCACCGCGCCAAACCGGGGCGAGCGCAGTTGACGGCAAGGGATCTGCCGAGGCAGACCACCCCGCGGTGTGGTTTGACTGGGTCGCTGACGTTGGTGATGGATTCAACTCAACGTACGAGATCGCACGGCTGCTCGCACAACCGCGACTGCGATTCAAAGCCACCGCCGAATCTGCGACGGACACAACGGCGGTGGTGCCTCCTTATGCGTTGCCTCGCGGCTCGTTTGTGGTGGTTGGCGGTGACCTCGCCTACCCGCGGCCCACCGAGGAGACGTACACGTCGCGCCTGTTCGAGCCGTACCGCGACGCGCTCTCCGGCAACCCGCAGCTCCGCAAGCTGTTCCACGCGCGCCAGATGGAGCTGATCCAGCCCGACGAGCACGACCCCGACCTGGCGCACATCCGCGTGCTGGACGCGGAGACCGTGGCGGCGACGGCGTGTGGCGCTGACACGCTGCGTGCGAGTCGCGGCACGGCGGAGGAGGCGCTGCACTCGGTGCCGATGCTGTTCGCGATCCCCGGCAACCACGACTGGTTCGACGGGCTGCGGATCTTCCGCAAGTACATCATGGACAAGACGTGGATCGGCGGCTGGCTGATGCCGCAGCAGTCGAGCTTCTTTGTGCTGCGCCTGCCGTACAACTGGTTCATGCTGTGCTGCGACACGGGCACCCAGAAGGACATCGACGTCACGCAGCGCAACTACTTTTTGGATGTGATTGAGAAGTACATGGACGCGTCCAGCTGCGTTATTGTTGCCTCACATGAACCTGGCTGGATCGAGGACTCCTGGCCCGCTGTGGTGACGCCGACGCAACCGCAAATCGCCAAGGTCGCGCAGCTGCTCGGCACGCGCCTGCGCCTGCGTGTGGCTGGCGACATTCACAACTACAGCCGTCACGCGCCGACCGTTCCCGGAAGCCAGAACCCGATGCTTGTCACCAGTGGTGGTGGTGGGGCCTTCATGCACGAGGTCACGCGCGCGGAGGTGGTCGCGTACGGTGAGGCGTATCATCGCGTTGGCGCGTTTCCGCCCAGCACGACACTTCTGTCGTTTCTTCCTCGTCTCTGGGGCTTTCGCATCGGCAACTGGAAGTTCGACATACTCATTGGTCTTGTCTGCTTTCTTTCCGTGACGCCGATGCTGCTGACGCCAGCACTGGAGGTGGAGCAGCTGCCAGTCGGAACGGTGGTTGAGTTTGTGCAGCACGTTGCCTGCGCCGCGTGTCAGCTGTTCGTGCTCGCGCTGGCGCAGTGTGGGGTCTCGCTGGCGGTGTTTCTTGGCTTTTTCGCTTCCTTCCTCGCGTCCACGTCGACCGGCACCGCGCCGATTCTGGGGCGCCTCCTCTACTGCGCCTTCTGGACGCTCTGTGTGTCGGCGGCGTGCTACGGCACCTTGGCCTTCTTGCGTGGCGCGTTCGACCTCATGAGCCGTCGCCACCTCCTCGTGTCTGATACACAAGGTGGGAGTCTCTTGGAGCAGTGGGTGCTCGGCTCGGTGCAGGCTGCCTTGTTGGCGGTGGCTACGTGGTGCCCACCCCTCTCTCACGTCGCACAGGCAACTCTCGCAAAGCTGAACGAGCCGCGCGTCAACGCGTTGCTCGCCGTCGTCCTGCGCTCCCTGGATCCGTTCGAGATGCTGCGGTACACAACCAATGCACTGCACGCCGTGCAGCTTCAGCAGTCCATGGCGCAGGCGACGCCGTCACACCCTCGATGGGGCCCTGCGGCCGAGGTGCTGCATCCGCGTCTCCTCAGCGCCTCCTTCTACACGTGCTACCTCCTCTTCTACTGGATGACTGTTATTCCATTCGTGTCCTTCATCATTGGCTGCTTCCTCTTCTTCACCACAAAGCTGTTCCAGAGCGTCGGGGCGTACGACGCCGCCTACTCCAGCTTTCAGATCGAGGACTACAAGAGCTTCGTTCGCTTCAAGATTGACGGCAACACGCGCGCGCTCCACGCCTACACGATCGGCGTCCGGCGCGTGCCGAAGCTGTGGGTGCGTGACGAACGCTTCATGAAGCCGTACGCAACGGACCCAGCCACGCGCGACAGCAGTGGCAGCGACGCAGCAGTGCAGCCTCCTCACCTGCAGCGATTCCCCAGCCGCTGGAAGCCGTCATTTCCAGAGCTGTCGCGCACGAGGCGAGTGGCTGAGGGCGAGGTAGAGACCGAGCTGGAGCTCCCTTGGGACAAGAAGTCGACCATCGTGGACGAGTTTGTGTGCTATCCGCACAAGCCGAATGCCTGAGCACGACTGCACCGATGTGGTGGTCTGCTGTCGAACTGTTTTCCTGACACACAACACAACACAAGAGAGCAAACAGACTGTTGACAATCTCTTCACGCCAGATAAATATACAGCTACGGAGCCCCAGAGACGCAGAAAGTGTCTCCCCCTGCTTCTCATTCTCCGTCTTGCTTATGACCTTCTCCGCCGCCTGCCTTGACTGCATATTTCGTTCGCTGCCCAGTCCTCTTCCTTATTTTCGGTTGCAGCGTGCACCACTGTCCGAACTTGCATGTACACCGTACACACATCTCCCCCCTCTCCCTCTATCTCCTCTGTTGTGCTTAGCACCGCACAAACCTCCTTCTCTTTTTTTTTTTTTGAGGTACTGTTCAGCTTGACGAATAGAGCCCGGCACATATTCTCAGCTTTGATCCACACACACACACACACACACACACACACACACACACACACACACACACGAGCATAGCGACAAGGCAAAACAGCATTTGAGAAGAAAAAAACAAGACGCGTCAGCTGAAATTGGCGAACGCGCTATCAAAAACAAACAAACAAGCAGCATTGTTACTATTTTCCTCACTATCGGCTTTTACCCTCTTATCCTCTTTGAGCTTTTTTGCTTTTTTCCGTTTTCTCACTTGTGTGTGTGTGCTCTTCATTTCGCGTAGCAGTTGGGTGTTGACTTCAGCTTTTGGTGTGCCATTACCCCTAGCTAACGTGACCCTCAAATCTCTTTCTTCTCTTCACAGGAGTAAAAGAATGACAGCTGCGATGAGCTTTAGGCCACCTGATCCAACAGGGATCTCTCGGGTGGTGGACCGTGCGATGGAAGTCGTGCGTGAGCTGTTCACACCGCTGATGAAGATTGCGTTCACCATTCTCGATCACGCAAGCCCGAACATGCTGTGGACAGTGCTCTACGGGGTCCTCTTGTTTGGCTCCTACCTATTCCACTCTCCGTTTCGCGCGCACAGTGCCGCCGTGCTGGATACCTACGGCCGCATGATGAAAGTGCTTCAGATTTGGTTGCTCGTCCTGATCAGCTTCGTGCACCTTGGCCCCGTTGTCGTGAAGACGCAGCAGGCCCAAATGCGAGGCCGTGGCGCCAAGTCCGATGACTTCTCCGTCGCGTACCTGTTCATTCCGCTGTGCATGTGCCTCATGATGTTCTTCTCCTTCTTCCACAAGATGAAGCGGCGCTGGAAGCTCGGCGTGACCTATGGCGCGTCCCTCTCCACTGTCCTGCTCAACTCGATGATGCTGGCGACACTGGCAACGGTGCACTACGCCTACATGTCGCGCTTCCTCCGCGAAGGTGCGCCGCCGCCAAAGGGATTCTGGGCCAACGCCTTCTTTTACCTCAAATCCATCATTTCCCCTTCCTCGGTGGTCCTGCATCCGGCGCGTGCCATCAATCATCTGCTGCTCATTTGCGGTTTCTTCATCTTCTGCGATTACCAGTACAAGCGGCGAAAGAACTTTGACCCCACGCGTGGCATTCTCTGGGCTGATCTGTTTGATCTCCGTAAAGAGCGCGAGGAATCGTCAGAGCTGGCGCCGCCCGTGGAGTTCATCAAGACGGGCGCGCGCAAGAAGCAGCAGGACTGGCGCCTCCTGGAAGACAAGCCGCACCGCTATCGACCAGAGGAGGTCCGCTCGTGGCAGCGCACTTCTGGCAAGGTTGATGTCCAGTGTGACGGCGCCGCACTCACGGAGCGCAGCCTCGCCTCCAGTGTCCGCGCTGCCGATGACGTGGCGTCGCCGTTCCGACCGTACGAGTACCAGCACGTTGTGCACGACGCCAAATCACGCACGCGCGACACCCTCTACGACCGCGCCTCGCCGTTAGCGGGGTCACCATCCTCATTCGGTTCCACGCCGTCCACGGCCACGGCGATCTCCAACTTTCCAGATGTGCCGCTGTCCTCCATCAAACTCGACTTCCCCACCCCATCGTACGAGATCACCGAGATTCGTGAAGCCAAGCACCCCATCGGCAAGCCGGGCATGGTGGCGTGGTGGTCGTCCTTTGCCTTCTCCACAGCGTTTCAGATGACCCTCAACGCGGCGCTCAAGTTCCTCACCTTCGATGTGCGCAGCCTTCAGGGGCTCGCAAAGCCCAAGGTGTTCTCCTTCGTGTGCGACACGCAGCTTCCGTCGCAGACAGCTGCGGCAGCCTCGCCCGCTTCCGGCGACGACCTCACCAGCCGGCGCTCTGCCAGCGAGGCGCCGGCAGCTGCGGGGTGTGATATGTGGTTTGACTGGATCGCTGACATTGGCGACGGCTTCAATCCCACGTACGACATGGCGCGTATTCTGGCGCAACCACGACTCCGGCTGACGGCATCCAACGAGGCCTCTGACACACACAACCGCACGGATACGAAACCCAAGCACGCAGACACCTCCGCGATACACACCGCAAGCCCCACGGCGGCAGCGGCGACGACAGACGCACTGGTGCGCCAGAACAGCGACGTGGCACCGAGCAAGTCCCCGACTGAGTACACACTCCCTCGCGGCTCGTTTGTGGTGGTTGGCGGTGACCTCGCCTACCCGCGGCCCACCGAGGAGACGTACACGTCGCGCCTGTTCGAGCCGTACCGCGACGCGCTCTCCGGCAACCCGCAGCTCCGCAAGCTGTTCCACGCGCGCCAGATGGAGCTGATCCAGCCCGACGAGCACGACCCCGACCTGGCGCACATCCGCGTGCTGGACGCGGAGACCGTGGCGGCGACGGCGTGTGGCGCTGACACGCTGCGTGCGAGTCGCGGCACGGCGGAGGAGGCGCTGCACTCGGTGCCGATGCTGTTCGCGATCCCCGGCAACCACGACTGGTTCGACGGGCTGCGGATCTTCCGCAAGTACATCATGGACAAGACGTGGATCGGCGGCTGGCTGATGCCGCAGCAGTCGAGCTTCTTTGTGCTGCGCCTGCCGTACAACTGGTTCATGCTGTGCTGCGACACGGGCAATGAACAAGATATCGACGTCACGCAGCGCAACTACTTTTTGGATGTGATTGAGAAGTACATGGACGCAGCGAGCTGCGTTATCCTCGCCTGCCACGAGCCCGGCTGGCTGTACGATGCCATGGAGCAACGTACGGAGCCGCTTCAACCGGAGCTGAACCGCCTCGTGGCTGTCCTCGGCACGCGCCTGCGCCTGCGTATGGCTGGCGACATTCACAACTACAGCCGTCACGCCCCTGTCGACGCGCTGTCGGAGGCCGCCACACTGATCGTGAGTGGTGGTGGCGGTGCGTATCTCGCCGGCGCACGTGATGACCGGATGGTGTCACAGGGCACCGTCTACAAGCGTTTTGGTGCGTTTCCGCGCCACAACACGTACCTGACGATCGCCACGCGTCTCTGGGGCTTCCGCGTGGTCAACTGGAAGTTCGACATGATCGTCGGTGTCTGCTGCTTCTTCCTGATCTTCTCCTCGCTTCCGCTGCCGGCCGACCTGGACGCCTTTCGTGAGCTCTCGGACCTGGGGGCGGCTGCGAACCTGTGGTGGTCCATCGTCGTCGCCAGCGTCACGTACTTCTTTGAGGAGGCCCGGGCCTCGTACCTGTCGGCGCTCTTTCTCTTCGCGTGCTTCTCGAGTGCCGGTGCGGATCGCGCCGTGGCATCGTACTGGCGCTGGCTCAACGGCTTCGGCTGGTCCCTGGTGGTCCTGTTTGCATGCTGTTGCATGCTCGCGTTTCTTCAGTGCATCATGCTGTACGTTGCGAGCAATGACATGATTGCCTCGACCAAGGATCAGTGGAAGAGTTCCCTGGAGGAGGACGTTTTACTGGTGCTGTCGTACTCTGTGGAGTACATCTCGTCGACGTTTGGTGCCTCATCCTGTGCGGCGCGGCTCGCGGCGGCGCTCTCCGCCCGCTTCACCGGCAGCAGGCTGGAGGCGGCCATGTGCCTCATCCTGCGCATGATGGACGGCGTCGACACGTTTGCCTACTTGTGCATGCGAGTTGGCAGCGACAGAGCGGGCCACTTCGCGCCAGCGGCGGGGCGCTTCACGATTGGCATGTACTACCTTCACATGCTGACCTTCTACTGGCTGCTCGTCACGCCGATCGTGTCCTTCATCATTGGTGTCTTCCTTGCCATCTCCGTCACCATGTTCGACTTTATGTACGACGGCGGCTACTCGGCCTTCCAGATCGAGGACTACAAGCACTTCATGCGCTTCCGCATCGATCACACCACACGCGAGCTGGAGTGCTTTGTGGTGGGAAAAGAGAAGGTGCCGAAGGTGTGGGAGCAGGATCCGCGGCATATCAGCGGCCTCACCGACGTTGTCGACAAGAACCAGCCACCACACCTGCGCCAAAACCCCAGTCGCTGGAGGCCCTCCACACGCACCAACAAGGAGTCCGCCATCGCCTCTGTCCTGGAGCGGTTCACGATCCATCCGCATACCGTCCCCAGCGAAGGCGCAACACCGGCCGTTGAAAAGACGAAAGTTGACGAGAACCTGAGTCCACAGCGGCCCGCAGAACTCTAGCGCGTCACGCTGCCAATCAAAAAATGAGTGTTTTCGCACTTTATATCGCGAGTTCTCAAGCATACAATAAAATAAAAAACAGCAAAGAACAGTAGTATCAACACCGACACACTACGAGTCCGCTGTCGACGAGCAGCAGTTGTGAATGTGCATGTGTGCACGCCTGTGTCCTGTGCGTTTGCTGTGACAGTGAAATGCTCACGATGTGCTTCAGTGTGACCTCTATGGTGCACGCTCGCATTGTTAACCGCGAGCGTGCGTGCCACGAATGAACCATATGATGCGGTCTCAGGTGTCATCAGTATTTGGCCTTCCCTTTTCTCCTTCCTTTCTCGCGTACTGCTCGCTCCTTCTCTCCCCCCTCTCTCTCCCTCACTCGGGACGAACGTGTTTTTTTTTGTTCTGTTGTTGCCACCAAGAGAAGAGCACTGCGAATAGTACGTCGGCTCAGGTGTAGTTTTGCTTGACCAGTTCTACCACACTTTGCGTTTCTTCGCTTTGCTTTTTTTTTTGTTTGCTCCATTCTCTGTTGCGTGCACTTGTTTGCTTTGCTTCGTGTGCGTTTTCTCTCCGTTCCCGTTCCATATACATGTCGTGAGAGAAGCCTTTCTACTAGCAGACTCTGTCACGCTCGGCTCTTCTCTTTCGACTCCCCGTTTTTCTTTCAATTCCTTTCCCCTTCACACAGTGTGTGTGTGTAGGTGACACCATGCTACCGAAAGCACCACTACCCGTACTCCATGCGGCGGCCATTCAGCACGCTGACCTGCGTGTGGACACTCACAAAAGAAGTAGCCACAGTGCGCTTCACCGTGAACGCAGTAACACTTCCATGTTTTCACTACACAGCAGACTCGCAAGCCACGATGACACCAACGTGCGCGGCCCTGTTGATGCCGAGGCCCCCGCGAGCGCAGGAGACGTTCAGACAGCACCCGTGCCTGTACCGCCCCTCTCCGCAGCGACGGTGATGGAGCGATATGAGCCCGGGCCGCTGTGCAACCGCCTTATCCTCATTCTCACCCTTGTGTGTCTTGGCCTCAGTGTGGCGAGTGTGGCACTCGGCATCGGAGCCCTCATGATGTCCCACATACGCGTCATCGACTCTGCACAAACCTCCGCCGCCGCCGTGACATATCCTACTCTTCCCTCCCCAAGCGATAATGGCACCACGACGCACGTGACTTCGTGTACGGCACTCGCGGCGGAGGGCTGCGGTATGCCGAACCTGCACGAGATGGCCACTGTGATTGTGGAGCAAAGCCGCCAGACATTCACAGGGCCGCTCGCGACCATCCTCACAGCGATGGAGCCGTTCGAAGTGAGCGGCTGTTCAAAAGGGGCGGAGGCCCTCCCGTTGGTCCACCTGTCCCTGACGAGCCGCCCCTATCCCCATTACATCATCCCGAGCTTGGCCATTCGGTGTCCGAGTCTGCTGTACGATCAGCGATTTGCCTTTGCGCTGACGTACAGCACCATCTCGTACATGGAGCACATGGCCACGGGCACCGTGACGGCCGAGACCATTGGCGCCACGAGCAGCCTGACGTTCTCCATGCGGATGGGCGCCTCGAGTCGCTGTCACATCTCCGCGCTGTGTTTTCTGGTCGCCACCATGCTGCTCAGCGTCGCGGTGCTGCTGGTGCTGTTGCTTGGGCAGTGCCGACTGCGAGCGGTCAAGGCGCCGGTGGAGCGCCGGTGCTTCCCAGACGCCCTGCCGCCACCGGCCTCCTTCACGGCCATCGTCGTTGACGGTGACGCGAGCGCCGACCAGGCCAACGCGCGCCGGCCCTTCAGCCACACCCGCCGATCACTCGGAGGATGCGGTAGTGTGGCGGCATCGCAGAATGCACGATGTTCCCGTCCGCGCGATCGGCAGGCTGATCCGAACGACAACGCCGCAGCCCGTGACGGGCACGTCAAGACACCCCATGAACGGTCCTCCGCGAAAGCTCCCTCTTCCCCGACCTCCCCGTGCTTGTCGCGCGCCAGCTCAACTCACTCGGCGCCTGCCTTTGTTGACGAAGAGGCGGAGATGACGGCGGTGATGTTCCCGTTCGGGGTCTCGCACTACGCCGCCAACCCGAGCAATGCCTGCTTCGAGATGCCGACCGTCTTGACCGCGGTGGCGTCGACGGCACGGTTCAGCATCGCCGGCGAACGCGCGCTGTCAGACGCGGCTGTCGGTGCAACGGCGACCGCTGACGATGTAGTGGAGGCCCTGAGGCCGGACCCCTCGGCAGCGGCAGCAGCGGCACCACATGACACGGCCGTCGTGTCCTCGCCACCAGCTGAAGAGGCGATCTCACCGTCGCGGCTCTCGTTAGGGGAGGACACTTTTTATGCCACGCACCCGCTGACCTCACGTGAGCCGTTGACCACCCCCAACAGCCCGATAAAGGCCCGCCCCATCCCACGCGCCACCAGCTGCAGCTGCAGCGACAACGATGGCGATGGCGATGGCGATGTCGAGGAAAAGGAGAAAGAAGAGACCGAGGTGAACGGGCTGGCTGTGCCCAAGGACAGCAAGGCTTGTTCCTCACACCACACGACGCCAGCGGCAGCAGGGACAGAAGGTACTGCTGTTGCTGTCGCAACCGCCGCCAACACGGCTGAGAGCAGCTCAACGACGTCCGCCTCTCTCAATCCTCTCCACCGCGGCCTCGCTGTCGAGGGTCGTGACGACGTCACACGCCGGCGTGAGCGCAGGGTCCGTCGCGTCCGCATCGCCTTCCTCGCAGTGCGCCAGACGCTCATGAGCATCTCGACACTCAGTGCCGTCACTGGTCTTGTGCTCATGCTCGTCGCGATGATTCTCCGTGTCAACGGCAGTACCGTATACAACACGGAACAGGACCAATCCGCTGACGGCGCGATCGGCGTACAGGGCGTGGTCGCTGAGTACAAGGCAGCTGCTGGGCTGTTCTACATCTTGTCAATCGTCACCGTGGGTTTGGTGATGGCAACGACGGTGGTGATCATCTTGACGATGGTGAAGTCCTCACGCATTTACTAGTGCAACGTCTTGCGTTGGTTCTTTCTGCAAATTCTCTCTTGCTTTCGTTTCTTCCCTCCTTTTTTTGTTGTTGTTTTTGTTGCAGGTTTTATACTCCCCCCTCTTTCCCACTTTTTTTTTCCACAAACCACACTTCCCTCTCACTATCTCTCTGTCCACCTGGGAAACGCACAAACTCCCCCTACCGTGCGCAATGATGCGCGTGCATGGACGTTGCTCCTTTATTCGTGCCTGCATTCACACATCTGACATAGCACAACCAAGTAAAACAATAACTGCGACCAGTATGCATGCCAGTGATGCCAAATCGCACTCACACAGGGTCACGTCTCTATCTCTCCGTCACCAACGAACATTGTTCGATGGCTGTGTACACAGTGCACGACGCACCGTGTCGATACTGACCAAGTGGACGCCATACACGCACACACAGACACACAGACACAGACACGCATCATGACCTGCTGCCAATGTGCTTCTTTTCACTTTTTTTTTTGCCCCCCTCCCTACTTCTCTCACTTTTCATCTTCCTCTTTTCCTTTTACTTGCAATCCAGTTGGTTGCTTGTGACGTCTGCAGAGCCCGTAACTTTGTGACTTTTGCCTCTCTCTCTCCTCCCATTTTTCTATATAGAGGGAGAGACAGCGGGCGAGCGAGCAAATACATACAACACACACATATATAGTGAGATATTTCTAGCGCCAGTTTGACGAGACGCCATGTCTGTGTACTGCCGTCTCTCCAACGCGGATCTGCTCTTGAAGGCGCTCTCCTGCGTGCTTGTGCACAAGGACAGCTGGGCCACGGTCGTGTTCACGGACGCCGCGGCCGTCGTGCACGTGGAGGGCGATGACCAGAGCACCACCGCCACGGCGATGTTGCCCAAGGCTGTTTTTCAGGATTACGCCGTGACGGAGGCGCAACTCTGCGTGCACATTGGAACCCTGATGGACGCCCTGCTCATGCTGGGGCCGTCCACTGCCCAGTCACACCACACGCGCACTGTTCTGGCCTACCCCACGTCCGACGCGAAGCTGCTCGTCGAGGTCGCGGATGTCGCGGCGATGGACAACCACGAGTGGGGCGGTGGTGGTGGGCCACTGGGCGGATCGGCTGGCGCGCACGGGCGCGGCGGCGGTAGTGGCAGCGGTGGCGGGCGCGTGTTCCAATGCAAGCTCGTGACCCGACCCGTGAAGGCGCACCTGCTGGACCTGCGCTTCCAGGATGCTCCGCTGCAGGCGCAGGCGACGGTGCTCGGCGACACGCTGCGCTCTGTTATACAGGACCTCGCCCACTGCAGCTGTGCCAAGGTGGAGGTCGACATCTCCACGGAGGGCGGCGTGCGGCTGCGCGGCCTGGGGAGCCCGTACGGCGAGATGGACGTCTGGCTCAAGCCGCACGCGGATGCCTTGCTGGCTGTTGAAGACAACGTGAAGGGCCTCACAGGCGATGCGCCGGCGCGGACCTGTGTCTCGATGCGACACCTCGCGGTCAGCTGCGGAGTCAAGGCGGCCAGCGGTGGTGGGTCTGGCGGCAGTGCAGGCACCCGCGGGGGTGGCGGTGGGAATGACGGTTTTGCGTTTGGCGCGGGCGGTGGCGCGGCGAGTGGTGGTGCGGCGAGTGCGCCAGCGTTCGGGTTCGATCGCCTGACGCTGCAGATCAACAGCCAGGGCCAGCTCGGCGTCATTCACATGCAGCGCAACCACGATGTGAAGGTGACGGTTACCGTCGTCGTTGGAGCCGCCTTTGACTACCAAACTCTCTGACCACAAAACCTTCGAAAATGAGCGTTCGTTTTCCTCTACCTCTTGGGTGTTTTTTTTTTTGCGCTACTTCCCAGTTTTGTTGTTGCTTTATACAGACTACAAATCAAAAAGAAAAAGAAAAAGCAGTGGCTCGCATTTCTGTCGTTCTGTTCATGTGCCACACAACGTGGTCACCACGCATCCACTTCAGAAGGGAAACAGATCGACAACGAAAAACAACAACAACAATACCTTACTTTGCTTGTTTTCCCATCTCTTTCTCTCTCACTCACTTGACTCTTTCGCTACCGATGTTGAAGGCTGAGCACATCAGAAAGCCAACCAAAGAACACTCGTCATTCGGAAGAAGACACCACGTTGCCACAGGGCACATCACTAGACAAACACACAGACACAGACAGGCCCGCACTATGAGTGAACTCAAGGATATTCTGACGGACTCGCAGCTGGTGAAGCACTACCAGGTCATGCAGTACCTCTCCAAGCACCCGAACGAGGCGTTTACACTCGCCCAGCTAGACTATCTGCTGCCACGTGGGGCCTCTCTGCAGCGGTTCCCCGAAGAGTGGACCACAGCGATGCGCGACGGTGCGGGTAGCAGCCGCAGTGTGGAGTTGGTGGATGCGGAGCAAGACGGCGACGCACCCCCCACTGCTTCAGCGAGCGATGTGGCCGCACAGGCCGCGGAGTACCTCATGCAGCGCGCACAGCGTGTCATGCTGGTCTGCCGGCGGCCCGAGGTGCAGTCGCTGGCCGCGCTTTCGGTCGTGCTGCAGTCGCCGTCCGCGCAGCTCGATGCCGAGGCGTGTGTGGCGGTTCACACGGACCAAATCCTGCTTCCTCAGACCCTGCTGCGTGACGCACAGCGAGCGGGCCTGGCGTACTACTTCCCTGATAATTACAACAAGAGTGACCTGCGTGTTCACACCGTGGGCGGCGCCGACGGCGCAGGGAGCCGGAACAACGCTCCCACTGCCGTGCCAGACAACCTCGCGGAGGCATCAGAGGGCTGCGTGTACCCCGCGCTGCCGCCAGGGTTGCGCCTTCATCACGAACTCTTCACGATTCGCGGGCTTCGTATGACCGAGGACCACGCCATTCCGGTGCGTCTGCACGTTGGCGAGCGTCTGTTTCTTGTCATCGACAACGTGAACGCGGTGGAGAAGCGGCTGGGTCGTCAGCATCAAGTGTCGAGCCTCAAAGTTGACTACCTTGTGCGCAGCGACGGCTCCAGCACGGGTCCGGCCACTACCACGACGTCGGGCGAGAGCCCATTTGTGATTGAGGTGAAGCAGCGCGCGGTCCACAGCAGCAGCAGCAGCAGCAGCAGTACCGCCACCGCATCCGAGGCCCGCCCAACCAAGGTGGTGATGAGCATCGTGCCCGTGCATGCGGCCGCCGCCGTGAAGCTGATCTTGTCGTTCCCCAACTATCTCGATGACATGGGTGCTTCGCTGCCACCGTGTGTCGTGAACATGCGCGTCCTGGACGAGCCCACAGACACCCCGGGCGTCCTCATTGGCCGCGACCGCCAACCAGTCACCTTCTCCATCCCTGAGCGATTCCTCCTGCAGGATCCTGTTGTGAATCCGCCACCCCTGCTCGGCACCGGGCACACCTCCGCATCACAGGCTGGCGGCGATGGCGATGACGTCGACAGTACAGAGGCACACCCCAACGAGTCGCTTCTGTCCTCACTGCCGCTCCCCTGGTGGGAGAGCAGCTCGCCGCTGGTCAGGTCCGTTCGGGATCAGGCGTACCCCTCGCAAGAGCAGGTCAAAATCGCGGAGGAGCGCGTGTTTTCGGCCGTCGCGCTGTCCGCTGTCGCCCGCCAGCAGGTCGCTCTCCTCAAGCTGCAGCAGTCCAACGCAGCGGCCACACGTCGTAAGCGCACCCGCTCCCGTGCGAACATCAATCTGACGAATCGCCACCTGATTCACTTTGGGCTTGACACCTCCGTGCCGTGCTCACCCGACGGCAGGAGCTGACGAGGCTATGGAAACACTCACACACACTCACACACAGTTCATAATGGACAAAACCAAAGACGCATCAAACAAAAAAAGAAAAGAAACGGAAAATGACAGCGAAACCATCACAGCGTGATGACGCAAGGACAACACGCAGTCAGTACCTCAGCGATGACCCTCAACTGACTTAGCAGTGTCTGCCGCATGTACTGCTGATATTTTCTACGTTTCATCTCTCATTGATTCATTTCTTCCTTCCTTCCCCCTCAATCTCTCGACCGCTCAATTTCGTCCAGACAAACTACCCCAGCACGAACCTTTGCTCTCTCTTTGTTTTCATCTTTGGTATGCCACTGCCGGAGTGGGCACGTTCCCCTCGTCGGCTGCGGTTCTCGCGCCACGGCTGTGTGCGTGCGCTGCCGCCGTGTGCGCAGGTGGATCCCTGGCGTGCTGAGAACATCTTCCCCGCGTGTGGTCACGCATCCGCTCGGCAGACGATCTCGTTGAAGAGGAGGAGAAGGAGGCCGCAACACGCCCAGCGCACTGACACAAACATGTGTGGGCAGTCGCAGACGGCGGGAATGGAGCCGGTGTCCAGCTGGGAATCGGACAACGAGCCCTCTGTTGACTCAGTAGGCCAAGGAGATGGTAAAGCGGCAACGCCAATGGAGGCGATGGCAGCTGTCCAAGATGCACTTGTCGCTCTCCGACGCAAGAACCAGCACGACACCGAACAGGTGCGGCGACACCTCTGCCGGCAATCCCCACACGCACCTGCGCCTAACCGGGTTCGTTTGGCGTCGGCTCGCGTCTCGTGCACATCCACAGCGTGTGCTTCTCACTCAACGTCCTCTGCTTCGACATCCACGGCACGACAGCCGTCCTGCGGGCTATCCTGGTCCTCGGCGCCTGCTAGGCACGAGTCTGCCCACCCACCACGCGCAAAGCTGAAAGTGCGGGCCGTGTTGGGTTCACCTTTCCGAGAGCATTCATCCTCAGAAGACACATTCACTGTTGACTTCTGCTAGGGCAGGCTCTCCCCAATTACTGCTACTTGTTTTCCTCTTCTTTTTTTTTCGTTGTAGCGAGGGCACGCACTCGCCTTTTTCTTCTTCATAGCACCATTTCCATCTGGCGTGCTCACAGACAACAACAACAACAACAACAACAACACACTATCAGACAACTGCTGGAAAAACCACTGTTAGACTGATTCCCACCACCGTTGACTTACCTGCATCTCTCTATTAGTGCGTCAGAGAGAGCTGTCACCGAATACGCCACTCATTTCACCCTCTCCTCTTTCTCTTTGCTATGACCGCCCTCCCCTTTTTCTCCACCCTCATCTTCTTTCTTCGCAGTGTTTTGTTCTTTTTTTTTCATCTCATTTCTTCTCCAGACGCGACCAGCTCGCTTGTCGTTGCCTTGGTCGTTCGTGGCGCCTCACACGCTCGCGACATTGGACATCCACATCTGCGCTACGTCCCCTATTGCTTTATCCATTTCACTCTTTTGCCTGTTTTGCTTCCCCTCTTTTTCGCTCCTGCCTTCACATTTGTAACTTTCAGTCTTTTTGAAGGGCTTCCTTTTGGCTGCACACACAAAAACGATACCCGGAAAAAAAACAAAGATGCAGCTACGCATCACAAACCGCCGCTCACAGCAGCGATATGCGGAGCTCACGGTGGACTACGCCCCGTTGCAGCAGTTTTTCCTGCAGCAGTGGCGAGCCAAGTATCCCAACGAAAACGCGCTGCCTCCGGTGATCCCCAATGATTTCGTGGCACGTCAGCTCGATGCGGCGCTGCGCGAAGCGAGTCGATCTGCCACGGCAGCAGGAGCAGGAAACAGTGCCGCCATCGCGATGGCGGATGTGCTCGGCAGTCACTCTGCCGCGGACTCGGCATCACGGCTCGAGTGGGGCCCTCTGACAGAGCAGATCGACGGCTTGCTTGAGGCGAGTCTGCAGCTGGTTGAACTTGGCGCCCCACAGGCCACGCCGCAGTACTTCAGGTGCGACGAAAACGTACGGGACCTGGAGTCGAACCTGTTCTTCACGCTTGCGAACAGCGCCTTCCAAATCTCGCAGCAAGTGCAGAGCAGCACGCCGACACAGAGGTGGTCGCTGGAGCGTCACTGTCCTCTCTTCCAGCGCTGCGTCGGTGTGTTCCAACGTCGGTATCAGGCCCTCGTCAGCCCGCACGTGCCGCCGCAGCTGCACTCGGCTGAACTGACGGAGGCTCTCTTCTCGGCCTATCGCGATGCCGTGAGCGCGGCGTTCCCCACCGCCAACGCCCACGCCGACACCAAGACGTCGGCCATCATCGCGCAGCTGGTCAAGCACAACACACAGCCATCGCATGACCCGCGTGGCCGCCGCCCCGTCTCATCTGCCTCTACCGCCACCCTCTCGACCGTGACGGTCGCACGCCACCAGGCCGACAGGAAGAAGCCCGTGTCTGGGAAGCTGGAGCGCCTGGTACCCAGGAAAGGTGTGGCGGCCGGTGCGGACGCTGCCTCGGCGTCTCCGCAAGAGACCGCGGCGCAGGTCGTGGTGAATGAGGTCGACATGCTGCGCAACGAACGCCTCTTGCCAGACTCGGAGTGGGTGATGGTGCCGCCGAGGCGGTGTGAGGCGTGTGCGCGCGACTGGTCCGTTGTCCACGCCTTGTGGCGCGCGGAGTGGCCTCTGGGCCGGGTGAACTGTCGCGCCTGCGGTCGCGTTCTGTGCACCAAGTGCGTCGAGTCGCTCGCGCCGTGCTCGTTCGCCAAGCTGAGCGACCCGAACGCGCCGCCAGAGGGTGCGATGCGGCCTGTCTGTCAGAAATGCTTCCGAACCTTCAAAAACTTCAAAGAGCTCCGCTTCCTCGGCCACCTCTTCGTCTTTGGCGGCTTTGACTTTGTGCATCTCCTTCTTTCACTGGGCGTTGGCGCCGGCTGGACAACCGCGGCGGAGCTCTGCGTGGACGACTACCGCTATCTCCTGCACACGCTGTCCTCGCGCGCGGAGCTGGTTGTGACCCCTATGCGGTGCCTGCTGCAGGCGAGTGCCCCTCTCTTCTTCACACGCGTCGCACCGGGGGCGCCGCAGCCCACCGTCTGGCATCCTGAGGGTCTCTTGGAGCTGCTCAAGACGATCGCAGACGAGGGGCTGTGGGAGCAGGATGCGGTCCGCGAACTGGTGCACATGCTGGCCAGCAGTCGCGTGCGCGGGCAGGGGGAATGCGCCACGGCTGGCGCTGGTGCCGGCGCCGGTGCCGGTGGTGGTGGTGCGAGCGGCCACACGGCGTCGTCGCCGCAGCTCACGCACTACCACATGTGGTGCACCCGGCTGTGCCCCCTCATGCGGCCCTTCTTCTTTTACATGAAGGCGATCGAGTACATCTCCACAGCACCGCAGAGTTGCGAGTACGCACGCGACGCCTTGCTGCGCTTGGCAGATCTCGCACGCGGAAGCATCGATGCCTGTCAGCAAGACGCGCAGGCCGCTGGTGCACGGAGCCACGCCAGCACACCGCGTGTGGTGCGGCCAGCGAGCGGAGTGGTCCCCACTTCGCGTCTGCCGCGACCAAGCACGGATGAAGTGCCTGCTGGTGAGCTGGAGCTGATGACGGTGTGGCTGCTGGACCTGCTGCGACGCCCCCACGCTGCGAACACACTCACGGCGGACGACGCGGTGCGAAAGGGCCTCCCGGTTCTGGTGCGCAACTGCCCTCAGCTACTGTGCTGGGTGCTGTGCATGCTACAGAGCGGCGCACACGGTGCGGCCTCCCACGGCGCGCACACGGAGCTTGAGGCCCACATCCTTGCGCAAGTCACTGACCCAAACGTGCGCACCCGCGCCAGCCAAACGGTGCAGATCCTGACGCGGTTGGATCGCTGGGTGCGGGAGAGCCCGTCCTCGCGCTTCACGGCTCAGGAGGTGTGCCGGTGGTTCGCGCTCAACTACGCGCCTGTTCGACCGGAGGATGCCGGCTTCCGGCGCAGTGGCACACCTGCCGAGACCAAAGCCTCGCTTGTACACCTGTTCCATCAGCAGCAACGGAAACGCAGCGATGGCAGCGAGCCCCCTGTCACAGCGGACGACTACCTTGATCTGCGCGCGCCGCTCTGCGACCCACTGCACCCAACGAATACCGCGCTACGGTCGCTGTTCCTGCATGGTCTACGCGAGGAGAAGTCCTCACTGGGCAAGCAGTCGCCTATCTGGCTCTGCTTCAGTACCTGGTCAAGGGAACACCGTGAGCTCGTGTGCGCCTTGTCACCACCACCGGCCGACGACGTTCTGGAGTTTGTGGACATGGACAGCCTCATAGCGGAGGCCATGCGCAAGAGCCAAGAAAGGGACGAGAGGACCGCAAGCGAAGCGAAGGAGAGGAAAGAAAACGACGGCTCTTCTGGTGACGTCAATGGTGGCGAGGCCAAACCATCAGAGGCTACTTCCTCTCCACCACCTCCTCCTCCGGGACCTTCCATTACAGAAATGGAACACCGACTGCGAGAGCTTGAGCTGCTAGAGGGAGCGGAGGAGGTGCGACGCAGCTTCCTGTACAAGCTCGAGGACGTCGGCCCCGACAACCTCATGTGCGTCTCGTTCCGCCTTCTTCAGTGGCTCCTGCGCGACCAGCTCGTGGACGTGGACATCCCGTCCTACGGCGTGCTACCGCTCTCCCCGTGCAGTGGGCTGATTGAGAAGGCCGCTGGCGTGCCGCTCTCCCAGATCGACAGCCTGCCCGACTACATCGCGCACCTGCCCGGCGCGCCGGACCCCACTGTCGTTGCCCGCAACTTCCTCACCTCGCTGAAGCTGTTCCTCGTTTTGAACCACGTGTTTGGCATTGGTGATCGGCACAAGGGCAACGTCTTGATCAGCCCGCACGGTGCGATCTTCCACATCGACTTTGGCTACGTCTTTCATCAGCGGCCACCAGGCGAGATGCTGAGGCCTGCCGTGCGGCTGGATCGCCACATTCTCACTGCCGCGGCTGCGTGCCGTCAGCAGCTGGCCGAGACTGAGTCCCCCGCGATCTGTGTGACGCCCCGCCTCGGCGACCCACCCGCACGCGTGCCGCCACTACAGTTGCCATCCTCGTCATCCTCATCATCACGTACTTTTTGCTTCTCAGGGCAGGGGAACGCAGCGGCGTGCACAAAGGTCGAGGACTGGTTCTGCAACGAAGTCGCTGACCTCCTCCTTCTCGTGCGTCCGCACGCCGTGCTGTTCCAGCACCTTTGGCTGTACGGCGTGCACCAGAGCAACCTCCTCGGTGGCAGCGAGCAGGCCCTTGCCGACTACTTCAACCACCTCTTCGCCACCACCGCCTTTGTCGAGTCGTGTCGGAAGCACTTCATCAACGTGATGCACGACTCGATCAACAAGTGGGCGCTGAAAGACAACAGCCGCGACTTCACATACCGTCTCCTTCAGTTCGTTCGGATGTAAACTTCTCTTTTGCTTTGTTCTCTCTTCTCTAAGTGCTGCGCATGTCTCGCCGCAAGCAAGCAAGCGCACGTACACGATAGACAATCCGACGGACGAAGGTGTCGCGGCAAAGACAGAAGGGCCCAGAGTGATCGTTACTCACCACCACCACAACAACAACCACAACAACGAAAACCAAGAATGAAACAACTCTAAAGTGAACAATACATACACTAGCATTTTTGCAGCGCTACAAAACTCCCGAATCCTCACGGCTCTCTTGCTCTCGCACTTTGCTCTTCTTCTTCGCTCGTTGCACGTTTCTCAAAACAAGAAAACACGCGTCCCTGTGTGTCACCGTATCAATGTTGGTTGACCACGTCGCCGTCTTTCCCTCTCTTGAAGGCCACGGGTTCACTGCCCACGACGGGCATCACCCACGAGCGCGCTTCAACGTGCGCATTGACCCCTCCCCTGTAAAATCCACCCACACCACTTTTGATCTTGTGTTCACACTGACTTTGCTCCTCGGTATCTCATTCTCTTGTTTGTTTGTTTTTCGGTGCGTGTCATTATCGTCATCAAGTGTTTTCTAGATTCGTAAGCCCGGTTACACATCGCACACCTACATACACACCTACATACATACAAACATAGATTTATAGATCCACTTAGACTTGCTCACGGTCGAGTTGATTCACCTCCCTTGCCATGGATGCACAAGTCCCGACAAGCGACGACCGATGCTCAGACTACAACGCCTTCTGGTCCCGCTACGTTCAGGCACGCTCTGTCGGCGCACGCGATCACCACACGCCGCACGTGCGCCTCGTCCGCGATGGCAACGTGTCGCACGCGTCACTGGGATGGACGCGCGACGCTGTAGAGGAGGACGAGGACACGACGGCCGTGGTGGAGCCGTCCCCGTTCGACTACATCGCCGCTGTTCTGCAGCGTGACAGCAGCGCACCACACGCGGGTGGGAAGAGCCCCTCGCGGACGCCGCCGCGGTGGGATGTCACCGCAGCAAAGTCTGCACTGTGGGAGGCCGCAAAGTCTCTCTCGAGCTCACCGCAAGGGCTGTGGGATGGCTCCAGCGGTGGTATCAGTAGCAGTCGCCGCGGCGCGTCCGACTCGCGCCACGTCACTGAGGACGAGCACAGCGGCTCAACGCGTCGTCTCTCTCCCATGTCCACAGGCCTCGATCTCGTGAGTCGTGCTGACGTCCCCCGACAGCTGTTCTCGCCGCAGGAATGCGTGACGCCGGCACAGCCACCAGGGATACAGGAGATCAACCTGTCTGATGTGAGCGTCGCCATGAGCAGCGACTGTGACGCGAGCGAGACCGAGGAGGAGCGGGGCGTCACCTCACTAGCGCGATCCCGTGCGTCGCTCACCACACCTGAAGCACCGCCACAGGCGTCGGTGCCGTCGGCGTGGCGCTCACCCGTGTTCGACGTGAACGCAGCCATCCTCTCCCGACACGCCACCGCACTCCCACCAACGAAACGTGACGCGCGGAAAGAGGATACCGAGCATCTTGCCTCTGACGAGGTAACGCGTCTGCGCCACATGTACGGCGATCGACTGCGGCCCGACGAGTGGCGAAACGCCGAGCTCGTGGCGTTCCTTGCCCACCAAGAAGCTCGGACCGCTGCACACGAGGCTCTCAACAGTGCTGCACCCACCAGCTCCACAACTCCCGTCATGGGTGTTTTTCGCCACGTCTACCGCGCCAGCCATCGACCGCGTGGGGCTGAGCCGACGGGCTCAAAGACACAACCCCGCGCGCCAGCTGTGTTCGTGGCCAGGCCAGCAACGCACGGCACCGTGCCAGCCACCGCACCCTCGTCACGAGTCGCAGAGTCCACGCACGCTCTGACACCCAGCGCGACGCCTTCGCGATTCATTGAGTGGGTGGCGCACGACGTGGACATGTACTTGGATCTCGTCCTTGACGACGGCCGATGATGGCCGAATGCGGTGAGTGTGCGCGCATCGCAACAGACGCGTCCCTCCAGCCCTGCCTTTCCCGCCATCTCGCGTCATCTGTTCTTTGTTCGATAGAAGCTCTCCTTTTTTTCGTCTGTATACATCTATTCTCCAAGCATTTCGAATGTCCCAATGAAACAAAGCCCCCAACGAAAAGAATGATTAGTTCGGTGAAAGCATGGCAGCACTGGTGCTGAACGACGAATACTCCCTCTATATCGCTTCTTTGGTGTGAACTGTATTGGTCGTGAGGTTCTCTCACTTCCCTCGCTTCTCTGTTACTCTCCTCATCTCCTTACCCCCACGCCCTCCTCCTCTTCACTGCCACACTCAAAGTTGCCAATTCACAGGGGCAACAGCTGCTTGCATTTTTTCTTTGTGTCACTCTCACACAGCAACCACTACCTCTCTGGCCACCGTCCGTTGCGACCTGTGGCGTATAGATTGGCCGCACATAGACCTGTAAACGTTTTTCCTGTTGCTCTTTAGTCTCTTCTCACATTTTTTCTTGAATTCTGTTTATTTTCCTTGTTGTCTGCGCGACCACGTGCGCGTGCAATAGATGGACAGACAAGCTGCCGTGACAGCTGGGTCGCTCACTACCCTCCCGGCCGACCTTCGTAAGCTCATTGACGACACGGAGAACAGTATGGCGATGTTGTACCGTAGCGTCGACGAGTACGACCCTCGCAAGCCATCCAAGTCGCGCAAGCAGCACTCGCGCGTGCCACAGAAGGCACGGCCACGGACCTCAAAAAGTGCTGCAGTCTACTCCACAGACAGTGACTGGTCTCAGGAGGGTAGTGTAGACGACGATGATGACCAGGAGGAGGCGGAGGAACAGGAGCGCCGTCATCGCACCCGACGCCACACGCACGATTATCGCAAAGAGAGACGACCGCAGCGTGCAACGCGACGCGTGCCCTCGCGCGAGTCAGACGTGACCACGTCGCTCTCGCATTCAACCGACCGTAGTGGGAGTGACGAGGATGCACGGCCTGGCAAGGGCAGGCGCGACGGTCAGCAGCGCACGACCGCCCGCGCGACTGAGCTACCGCGATCCTCTGCCCGCGGCCGGGCATACCGACACGTGACATACAACGACGACGACGATGCCGGACCACCAGCCTCGACCTCAGACAAGCACAGCCACACAAGCAGCCAGCACACCGCCGCCGCTGGCGATGATCTTCCACCGTCTCTCACGCACACGAGGCGACCCGCACACGCGAGTGCAGGGGTGCCAGCGTCAGCAGCGTCAACAGCAGGGCTCTGTCAATCCACACTGCCCGCCAACAACACCACCGCCACGAACGAGAGTGTGAGCGTTGTGAACCGCAGCGCCGTGCCAACCGAGTCGACGCCGACGAAGATGCTCACCGAATTCGGGCACCGCTGGGATGCGCGCTATCGCCAGATGCTTGGCAACGTCGTCGTCGACAGCTCGTTTGAGCGAACGGTGACCGTGTCGGGACCAGCCTCGCCAGCGCGTGTGCACGAGGGCAGTGCAGTGATGAGAACAGCACCGGCACCTCGCCACGACGATATGGACGTGCGCACACCAGCACAGCCACCACAGCCTCAACCTCAGCCTCAGCCCGTCGCAGCGTCACTAGAGCTCACGACTGTGGTCGCCCAGCGTGACGCGCTGCAGGAGTCGCTGCGTGCCAAGGAGAGGGAGCTGGTCGAGTGCGAGCGGGCCCACCTTCAGCAGATCACCGCTCTCCGCGACGACGTCGCCAACGCCAGGCGGGAGGGTGCGCGAGAGGCACAGGAGCACCTCGCAACGTCGGCCTCGCTCAAGGAGAGCATTCTGCAGGCGGCGCTGGAGGCGGAGCGGCAGCGCACAGCCGAGATGAGCGATCGCGCCACGGAGGCGGAGAAGGCGCTGCGTGATGTCCGGCGCCGCGCCGATGAGCACGAGATCAACCTCACCCTTCAGGAGCGGACGCAGGCGCTGCGCGCTCAGGAGCTTCAGGCGACGCGACAGCGACAGGACGTGTTGGAGTCGCAGCTGGCACGTGCCGCCGACGAGCGTCGAGAGCTGGAGGAGGCCCTGCGCATATCGCGTGTGGAGGCCGAGGCGCGGGAGGCGCAGCGGCAGGCAGCACAGCGTGACCTCGAGTCCCTCGAAGGCCGCGTGGCCGAGCAGGAGGAGGCCGCCCGGGCCACGCTCAAGCAACTCGAGGGCGAGTTCGAAGAGGCAACATCGCGCTACCAAGAGCTGCTTGACGAGGCGACGCGGCGCGTGGAGCACCTCGAGAAGGTGCAGCGCAAGTACAAGTCTCTCAAGGACGCTCACCAGCGCGTGACGGACAGCGCCGAGGAAACCACCACCTCGCTTCGCCGCCAGCTGAACGAGCGCGACGAGCTCGTCGAAGCCCTCCAGAAGGAGCTCAAGGCTGTCCAGGCCGAGTCCGTCAAGCAGCAGGAGCTGATGCGCGCCAAGGACGACGCGAACGAGGAGAAGCTGCGCTCCGCGCAGCGCCAGCTGGAGCTCAAGGGTGCCTCCTCTAGCGAGCAGGTCAAGACGCTGCAGCAGCACCTGGAGACGGCAAACCACACCATCGAGCTGCTGCGAACGCAGGTGGACGGCCTGAAGGAGGAGGTCCGCGAGGAGCAGATTCAGACGCAGCAGGCGAGCATGCGCATGGCTGAACTGGAGCTGCACCTCAAGGAGGAGCTCGTGGAGCAGCAGCGCGACGGGTCCGTGGCCAAGACCAGACACGCGGAAGCCATCGCCGCGTTGAAGCAGCAGCTCAAGGAGAAGAACAGCAAACTGGAGGCGCTTGCCGCGTCCTCGATGGAGCCGCTTCAGCGACTGCGCGAGCAGCTTGAGAACGAGCGCGGCAAGCGCGCGCATCTCGAGGAGCAACTCAGCCGATTCAAGAAGCGCGCCAAGGACGCGGAGGAGGCCAGCCTGCGTGAGTTGCGCCGTGAGCAGCTGCGGCAATCGACGGAAGCGGCCGCGCTACTCACGGCGACGCCGCACACCGCTCGGCCCAGTCCTGTATCGAGCACTGGTGGTGGTGGTGGTGGTGGCAGCGTGCTGAGCAGTGCGCACCGCCATACGCCCATCACGTACTCCTCCGTCCCGTCATGGGCAGCGCGCGGTGGTGGTGTTGGTGGTGGTGCCCGCACGCGCACCTCGTCGCACGGGTCGCGTCTCGGAAGCGCCAACGCCCGCTCCGACGCACCGTCGACCGTCGACGACCTATTCGAGCCGCACCAGTCCCTCCTGACTGAAGACAGGCCACGCCTCACCTCCGGCCCGGCGTCTCAGAACCGCGAGGGCAGTCCCCCGCAGGTGCAGACAACGGCGATCGTGGAGTACTCGCCAGTGCGTCGTCGAGACGGGCGCGGAGCTGGCGTCAGTGCCGAGGCAGACGTCGTTTCTCGACCGTCGCTGCCGCCCAGCCTCAGCGAGTGGCAGGAGCGGCGCCGGCAACAGCAGCCACCGCCACCGAGTCGGCTGCCACACGCTGTGCGTGGCGACGAGGGAGAGGAACGGAACGCCTTGCCACCACGGGACCAGGTCGTCGCACCACCGTTCCGGCGCGTTGCTGATCAGTCCGCGCTGTCTTCGCGGTCACAACGCGCAGAGACGCACGCCGCTCCTCCCGCGGGTGCGGGTGCTTCGGCTGCCGAAACAGCCAACACCTCGCTGACCCCGCCCGCCACGGTGGGTTCGCTGTCGGGTATCTCGCGCTCCTCGCCGTGCAACAGCACGAGTCGTTTGGATGAGGACGCCTCTGCCGGTCTCTGCGAGGAAGGTGGTGGCCCAGACGGGGCTGCACGCGCCTCGCAGCCGGCACAACGCTCTCGCACGTCGTCGCCCCACGCGGCACCACCCACGGCGGGTCACTTGGTCAGCCCAGCCCAGGAAGAGCAGGCAGAGGAGACCGCGGCGAACGCGGTGGCGGCCCAGCACGATCAGCGGATGCGTGAGTTCCACGCCAGCGCGGCGGAGGTGATGCGGCGCATTTCAGGCGGTCGCGACGCGTTCATGTCGCGGTGCGCAGAGGTCATCCAGCGTTCCTCGGCGCTCGGGACACAAGCGGTCTACGGTGCGGAGCAGGATGACACCAACGACAAGATGCAGTCATAGAAAGGCACGCACACATACTCACACACACACATCAGACGCACATACATACATATATAGAGAAGAGACCAGGGAAAACGGAAAGCGATTTTGTTTTTACGTGCCACGTTTCTTGTTGCCGATGATGATGATATTTCCCTCTTCGCTTGACACAATGAAGGTGCGACACCTGCCCATACATACAGTCTGCTACACGTTGTCGATTGTCACACCTGCGCGTGATAGAGAAAGAGAATGAGACGTCTCTTTGCGCTCAGCGCCGTCGGACCCACACACCAGCGCTACTCAGTTGTCTGTCTTCCACACACGAACCTGCACGGCGCGGTCAGTCGTCGCACCTTGGTCTTTTCCACTTCGTGTGACGCTTTTATTGTTGTCTCACATGCAACTGGTCTCCGGGCCTTCATTCTTCTTCATCTCCATGCCAAGTCCTACACTTCTTTCCTTTCCTTCCTCCCTCTCTCTCTCTCTTTCCACATCCGACAAGCGAATCACACAGAGGAAGAAACAGGTGACTTCCCCCTCCCCCTCTAACAGCCACAACAAAAAAGAGCCGCGGCATCATGCTTGGTGGTGGTCACTTTCAGAAGAAGATCGACAAGCAGGAGCGCAAGAAGGCGTCCAAGAAGGCGGCGCAGGCCAATGTCAAGTCTCACGGCAAGGCAGGCGCTGGTCACCACCCCCAGGTTGCTTCCTCCGCCGCCTCCTCGTCCTCGCACGCGCACCAGCAGCAGCACCAGTCGGCTGAACAGGGCAGCCTGCGGAACAAGAGCACGCTGAAGGGCCCCGTGACATCCTACGGTGCGCGTGACTCGGGCAACGACGTCAAGAACGTGCCCTTCTCGAACAAGCAGGCGGAGAAGGCCTACAAGCGTCAGCAGCGCATCCCGAAGCACCAGAGCGCTGTCGACCCGACCAAGGGCAACCTGGCGAAGCAGGCGGGTGCCAGCAGCGCAGCGCAGCGCCGCCGCGTCATTCGGCGCAAGGGCGGCGACGACCTCCTCGATCACTTTCGCGAGAAGCTCAATGCAAGCACGTTCCGCCTTCTGAACGAGCAGGTCTACAACTCACCAAACGCCATCGCCGGGCGGCTGCTGCGGGACGAGGGCACGTTCCGCGACTACCACACAGGCTATCGCCAGCAGCTCGTGCAGTGGCCCATGAACCCCAACACCCTCATCGTCGAGGCCCTCCTTGGCGATCGGCGTGGCAAGTTTCTCGCGAACAAGGGCAAGACGATGCCGGGACACATCCCACCGAGCTGGGTGGTCGTAGACATGGGCTGCGGCGACGCGCAGATCGCCGCGGCACTCGCACCGAAGGGCTACACGGTGCACTCGTACGACTTCTATGCCATTAACGAGCGCGTCACCGTCGCGGACTCCACCGCCACGCCGCTCGAGGACAACTCTGTCGACGTGGTCGTCTTCTCTCTCAGCCTGATGGCGACGGACTACTACCTTAGCTTGTTCGAGGCGTTCCGCGTCCTCAAGCCGAACCGCCTGCTGAAGATTGTGGAGGTGCGCTCCCGCATCCCCTTTCCCAAGCGCTTCGCAGAGCTGGTGGAGGGTATCGGCTTCACGCTGGATTACCAGGACGTCGCAGGCGACTACTTTGTCGCGTTTGATTTTATCAAGAACGAAAACCAGGCGAAGCCCAACACGGAACTGGTGCACGCAGCCGGCGAGGCTCTCGTCCCCTCTCTCTACAAGAAGCGCTAGTGTGGCACAGGCGTTTGTGTGTGTGTGTGCGTGTGTGTGGTGCGTGTGTGGGTGTGTCTATTTTTGTAAGTACGTTTAAATGGTTTTACCATGCCCTCCTCTTCCTCCTCGCGGTCTTTCAGCACTGTCCGCGAGTGATTTTAACAACGAAACAAAAAGAAGAAAGCGCGAATGAACGAAAAAAAAAAGACCATGACAAAAATCACAGAACGTGAGGTGGCGTGTGGTTGCACTTCCCGCTCAGCGTGCCCGGTCTGCAGATCGCAAGCGTGCAGCTGCCATCTGAGTACGAAAGCAGCGATGAAGCTGTTGCGTGCGTTCTGCTGTCGCGACTGGATTTCGCCCGTGCGACTGTGTATGCTTGGGTGCTATATCACTCACTCTTTCAGCCTCATGTCTCGCTGACGCTGCTTCACCCTGTTTCTTCCCCCTCTCTCTCTCTCTCTCTCTCGCTCTCGCTCTGTATCTAATTGCTTGCTTAGGGTGCATTTTATTTCCTTTTCTTGTCCGGTGCTCGTGAAATGGGTCGGCAGTCGAGGCGTCTTGTGGTGCGGCTGGCGGCTGGTGCCTCCGTGCTCGGGGCGGGGCTGTTTCTGCACACGCGCTGGCAGCTGCGCACAGGCAGTGCCGTGCCCGTCTCCCCAGCGACTACGACACCGGCGCGATCCCGTGCGGCACACGTGCGTCACCTCGAAGCGTCCAGCCAGCTCGGTGGGGAGCCGTTTGACGTTCTCGTTGTGGGTGGCAGTGTGCAGGGACTGTACACAGCCGTTGACGCGGCACAGCGCGGTCTGCGCGTGGCGTTGGTGGAAGCTGGTGACTACGGCAGCGGTGTCGCCTCGCAAGGGGCAAGTCTGCAGCCGGGCCCCTTCGCATTCGTGCAGCGAGCGTTGCGGCAGCGCGATACGTGGTGGCTGCGTCGTGCGGCCGAGACGATGCGTGAAACGACGATCTGGGAGAACGTCTGCCCAGAGGCAATCGTCACGGACTCGCCATTGTCGTTGGCTGCTACCGACGGCACCGAGGCCGCCACAGCCACAGCCACAGCCACCACCACGGCAGACACCGCCACGAGTGCCACGGCGAGACTGCGCACGGCCCTTCTGGGAACAGCCCGCCCGCCAGCGCTGCGCACGCTGATCCCTGCGCTGCACGCGGCAGAGCTCATCGAGTTCGGCGTCGCGGCGTGTGTGAGCACGCTTCTGAGCCCCTTGTGCGGCCCCTGGCGCCCGCACTGGCTGGTGCCGCCGCAGCACGTTGCACAGGTGCTCCCAGGGATGCAGGCTCACGCGCAGGGCGGGGTGCGCTGCTGTGACATCGCCCTCCACGGCGTCACCGCCACGTGTGCGCTGCTGCGAACGGCAGAGGCGCTCGGCGTGACCGTGCTCAACTATGCCCCGTTGCAGGCTGTTTCACTCGAGGCAGAGGCAGTGGACAATGCGCAGCCCCTAACAACAACAACTACTACTACAACTATTACTTCCTCATCAGCGGCGGTGGTGGTCGCCACGGTGGAGGACGCGCTGACACGCCGCTCCCTGACGCTGCGGGCACGCACACTGATCAACTGCGGTGAGGCGTGGGCAGACCAGGTGCGTGCACTGTGCCCTGGCAACGCACAAACGACAACCCCGAGCGCGTTTAGCCACTACTCCGTTCAGTCCTATCTCGTCGTACCACGCGGGGCCGTCTCGTCATGCGGCCCGGCAGAGGAAGGGGCCGATGGCGCGCAGCACATGGATTCGTTGATGGCACGGCTGCATCGCGTTGGCGCTGAGGCTCTGCAGGTGTGCTCGACACTCTACAGCTTCTCGGCTGTGTTTGTGCTGCCGTGGGTGAATGACTGCGTGCTGCTTGGCCCGTGCTTCTCCCCGCTGCCGAAGGGCCATGCGATGTACGGCACCACGACCACCACCACCACCACCACCAACAGTCACACCCGTCAGACACCACGCCACGCCAGTGAGCACGAGGCGATCATCACGTCGAGTGACGGCTTCCGTGCGCAGCGGGAGCGCGTGCAGATGATGCTCAAGAGCTGCGGCGTTGTGATTCAGCCAGATCGCGTGCTGTCGTGCCTCTCGCACGTGGTGCCCGTACTCGCTGCCGCGCAGGACGTGCCGTGGACGAGCGAGTTGCTGCGCAGCGGCTACCACGTTGACGTTGCGACCACCCCCGTTGAGTGCGATGCAGACGGCAGTGGTGTCGAGCCCGCCACGCCGTCACGCGCACTGCCGTTCGTGCACGTCTACGGAGGCACGCTCCTCCAGTCGAGGCTCATTGCTGCCGCCGCCGTGGACGCAGCGATTCATCGCACCGGTGCGCTGGATGGTCGCAAGTCAGCGCTGACCTCGCTGCACAGCCGGACATCGGAGTTGGCCCTCTGCCCAGCGTTTGCACCGACGACAACGATCGCAGACGACGCGGCCACTGCTGGCGCCACTGCAGACCCGATGGTGAGGCTGCGACACCTCATCACCGACACCCACGCGGAGCGCATTACCGACGTCCTTTTCCGTCGCACGCAGGTCGCCTACACGAGTCCAGCCGAGGCGATGCAGGCGTCTCTGTTCGTGGCGGACGCCTTGCCCTCCTTGCAATCGGCCGCACGTACGGCCAAGGCCAAAGAAGCCGAGCTGGCGCGCCGGGCTATACGCGGTGTGGCAGTGCGTGGAGGTGCCTAGTCACAGGATAATTCACACAGCACAATGAAGAAGGAAGCAAAACAGGAAAAAAAAGGTCGGAAAAGCAGTGAATCACTTGGCCTTGTCGACAACAACAAAAAGAGAAAAGAATGCGTCGATACTCTTTCACGTGCGCATGGATCTCTCTGGAGGCTCGTTTCCGATGATCACACGCGATGGTGTCAGTGATCTCTTGACTGGCCTCTTTTTTCCAAAGGACGTTTGTGTGATTTCTCACGACATCCCCCCCCCCCAATCCGGTTCTCTCACTGTCCCTCAACGCACTTTCGCTCACTTTGTTTTCTGCCATCACAGATCACCATCTCTATCGTTTTTTCGCACAGAGAGAAAGACAGAGCCGCTCTTCAATCCTTTCTGTTGTTTTTTCTGCTATTTCTGAGCGCTATCACACAGCCATGGACAGCGGTACGTTTCACTTCTTCGCATACGATGAATGCATGCGGACAGAGACGTTGACTGCCGCTGCTGGCGTCGCACCCACGGCAGCCCCCACGCCAGCCATTCTCGAAGGGTTTGCCCTTCGCTTCTCCGCCATCAGCTGTGCCTCACCACGCATTGGGCTGCCAAATCTCACTCCCGTCAGCGAGGCGACCGTCGACGCCGACGAGGCGAGCCGCGCTGTCTTTGGTGTTGTGTTCACACTGCCCACGTCGGCGCGCTCAGCGCTGCTGCACCACATGGCGCAGAAGGGCTCCTACAACGTCGTCTCCGATGACGTTGAGGTGCGCCTTCTTGGTCCCGGTGCGCACTCCACGGGTGCGATTAAGGTGACGGCCGTGGCGGCCTTGGACCTTGCGTGGCTGAAGGTGGTCAAGGCTGTCGCCGAGACGTTCGTGCAGCCATGGGCACCGCTGCCTCTTCCACAAGCACATGACGGCCACCCTGGTAAAGGCGGCTCACGGCGCTGGCCAGGCTACCACTGGTGCAACTGCATCGCGACGAAGCGCACCGCACCGACGACGGAGATGCTCGGCACCATCCAGAACTGCTTTGCAACACACGTGAAGGGCGTGCTGACCAGTGAAGCCAGCGATGTCAGTGCGTCCATGGCACAGTACGAGGCCATGCTCCGCACACACGTCGTGACGCGCAGCGTGGAGACCGATCCCGAGGAAGCGCGGACGTGGTACTTTGCGTACGGCTCGAACATGTCGTGGGAGCAGCTCTGCGTCCGCATTGGCCCGCCGTACCAGCGCCGCGCCGTGAGGATGCCCAACTACGTCCTCATCGCGAACAAGATGCCGGCCGATCCGACTGCGACGTTTGGCTATTATAACATCGAGCCACTCGCGGAGCGCCAACGCAAGGCGTCAGCAGGTCTGACGAAGGGACCGGACCACATGCCCGATTACGTCTGCGGTGCAGCGTACGAGATCTCGAACGCGCAGCTGGCGCTGATGGACGGGTACGAGTGGGGCTACACGCGCCAGTGGCTTGCCTGCGAGGACATCAGTCACGACCTCGGTCTCAGCGGTGCCGACACGGGTGCCGCCTTTGCCTGCGGTGCACAAGGGCCCGACGCGTCCACGGCCCTCACTGCCGCATGGGCGTACATCGCCACCGAGACGTCTGAGAAGCTGATGCCGTCCGTTGAGTACCTTTCACGTGTTCTCGAGGGCGAGGATGCGATCCCACGCGACTACGCAGAAGCGATCCGGACGACACCCACGAATGCGCAGCGCAGCCCGCGGCAAGAGAAACGGATCCGAAAGGAACTCTGAAAGGGAAGCTACCGTTGTTATTATTGTTATCGTGTTCCGTTGTTGTTCTCTTTCTTTCTTTCCTTCCTTTCTTTGTGTGTGCATGTTTGTGTACGCTGTTTACACAGGGGTAACCCACTTCGTCGCCCGTGCCCATATATTCACCAAAAATATGTACTGTGAAACGTGTGTACGTTCCAAAAGCATGCACCCGTGCCCTCGCCATGGGCACAGCCGTCGCCTTCCTCGTAGCTGAGGCGATCACTATCATCGCAGCACGATGACGCCCGCGGTTTTTTTGTTGCGCACGACCCAATTGTCAGCGCCCACCTCTTCCATTTCTCCATCATTGTCTCTCTCTCTCTCTCTCTTTATTTTCCTCTGCGGCAGCTTCTCCACCGAAGACCTGCGCTTGCTGCACACACACACACACAAAGTCACCAACCACAACCACACCAGTACCTACAGCGATGCCGTACGAGTTTGACGCCGAGCAGCGCAAGAAGATCCAGCCGGAGATTGATGTGCCTGCTGCCGATCGCCCGCACAACCGCCCCCAGCGTCAACGCCGGCCGAGTCAGATGGGCAAGCTCGCCAACGTTCCCGAGGCTCCCAAGGCGCAGTTCATCGAGGATAGCGTTGACCCTGATGTCGCCAAGCCGAAGGCTGAGCCCCCGCAGCTCACGTCTCCTGAGCTGTAACGGCAGACCGACCACCGCACTGACGACAAACGAAAAAAAAATGAGGTGGTGTATGCCAGTTTTTGAGGAGAGTGAAGAGGGAGCAAGGCGGCAGAACGCACCACCTCATCTCACGCTCTCCTCGAAAACAACAACAACAACAAGATGGTTTCAAGACAAAACGAAATCAGTTGTACTGGTACGCAAGCCCGCTCACAGCCCACCACATTCGCAAAGGTCTGCTGACACTGTCGCCTAGTTCCTTACCTTCAACTTTTTTTCTCTGTCCAGTGTTCACACACCCGTGAAAGAGCGAGAGAAATGCAAAGCTGAAGAATGCCAGATGGACCGTTTCAGAAAAAACCTCACAATCATAGTCATGTTTGCTTCTTTTCCTTCTGTTCTTTTTTATTTGTTTCATGCATATATATATATATACGTCTCTTCTCTTTCTCTTCTATATATCGCTCTCCTTGGTTGTACATCAGTTTGTCCACGCAAATTGTCTGTTGCCTTGCTGCGATTCTCTTCTTTTGTTTCGCATTTTTCTTTTTAAAAGAATTCCACTCTGATTTGATACTTTTTTCCCCACTTGGTTGTCCCTCATTTTTTTCTCTGTGTTTGTATTCGCGATATCGCCTCTTTTGCTTGCAGGTTTTTTGTTGTCAGTGAAGTGCATTTATTTTCTGTTGGTTGTACAAACTGGCACGGGTGGTGGCTAGCTTCTTCGGCGCAACCTCAAATGGTGCGCCGAAACGATGCCAGACGATTCATGAAAAAACACAAAACAATTCGCTGCAGACGTGCACGTTGCTAAACAGAGAGATCGTTTCTTGTGTTCTTTCGCCAAGCTCGGCACAGACAAACAAAAACAGAAACACAGTGAAACGGTGGCAGAACAAGAGCCACACAGTGCGAGTGCGAGTGGGTGCTCTACAAACGGGACACCAGGGGATGAACAACAGGAACAGCGCCGCTTGATGACATAGATGGAGGTGGTGTTGCTCTTCTGAACACCCTTCTTTGCTTTTCTTTCCCCTGTTCAGCGTTGACCTGTCCGAGTTACACCCTTAGAGGTGGCGCGTCTCCAACGGGTGTGTCCCTCTCACTGAATCGAAACCACTCTGCTGGCACGTGCATTTGGCGTGTTGATGGTTTCAATGGCGTCGCGTCACCTTTTCTTCGCATCTCTCTCTCTCTCACACACATCCACGCTCTTTCTTCTCATCCCCCCTTTGCTACGCTCTTTCCCGGAAGCAAACAGAGGGATACAGCTGCAGATTAACATTGACCCATAGACAGTTACACATAGACATACAGCTCTTTTTTGTTTGTTTGTTTCGTTTCCGTTGAGGCGCGCGTAGGGCATGTTCTCGATCGCGTTTTACCAGGAGCACTTCAAAGTGCGCTACGTCCCGCGCGGGCTGTTCACGTGGGTCTTTTTCGTCGTGTGCCTTCTGGCTGTGATTGTGCTGCCCTTCATCATTGGCCTCGCCATGCAGAACTTCTGGGTGGAGAACAACTTCTTTTTCCAGATGCCCGAGGTAAACTTCACCGGACGGTGCGCGCTGCGCGTCTCCACGCGCCTTGGCAAGGAGTACCTGTGGACGTGCTCGGAGGTCTTCAACAGCCGTTTCTTGAGCGGCACGCCACTCGCCATATCACCGTTTCTTTCCATGTACCTCGATGACGAAAACTCCGACTTGAAGGTGGACGTCATCACCTTTGCTCTGACCGTCCCCGTCGATGCGACGCAGGGCACGCTGTACGAGACTCTCGAGCTGCTGCGTGCGGAAGCGGTCGCGGGCACACCAGCGGCAACGGCGCTGTCCAACCCTGTTCCCGCCACGCAAGAGCTGGATGCGATAACGGAGGTCACCTTTCTGCCCGAGTTTACCTACCGCATCGACCACTACCTTGTGAAGGTGAACATGACGGCTGCGCCTCTTCTCAGCTTTCGCAACGACGACGTGGCATCGGATAGCGGCGCCAGCAGCAGCAGCAGTCGGCCCAGCGGCGGGCCACTCTGCGCCGTCACCGAGGCTGACCTCCTCTTCCACTCGACGGAGCGCTTGATCAACTCGCCCTATGTGCACTACACCCACACCTACACCGACAGCCCATTTGTGGAGTGGGCGAAGCAACCCGCGGACCTGATGAACCTGCCCAGATTCGCTCGGTACTACACGTCACGCAATCAGTCCGTCGTCACGCGGCGCTACTCGGAAGCAACGGGTGGACTTGATGTGCTCAACGCGCAGACGGGGCTCGCGCGTGTCGGGGTGTCGGCTGCCGTGCCGGGGACGCTGTGGGATGACATGGACCTCCTGAACAGCTTCACCTGGGTGATTCGCCTGCGTGTGCCCAAGGCAGAAATCAAGTACGTGCCGTCCTACGCCGAGTCGATCAAGTGGGGCTGGGTGCAGTACTTTGTCATTGCCTACCTGCTGCAGTGGTTCTTCTGGAAGCTGCGCGGTCTGCTCGCCACGCAGGGCTTGCTGGACACCACCGCTGTGTACCAGGCCACGCGCATCAAGTAAGCGAGCCTGTGAAGTCAGAATAGAAATCAAAGACTCTTAAAAAAAAAGAAAATGTGATGGAGTCTGAGTGCATGAATGAAGCGCAGAGAGGAAATGGGAAAGACTTGAAACCAGCAAACAATTTTCACGCTGGACTTCCTCCACTGACATCATAGACGTTGCGAACCGCTACACATACCAAACACAAAAAGAAAAAGCACAAAAAAGGAGCAGTCACACTCAGAAACGGAACAACACCGACAGGACGATGTGAGGAGTCGGATCGCCGTTCCAGACACACACATCCCACTCCACTGCGGTTGGCAACTGTTTCCTCTTATATATTTGGGGGTGGTGACGCTGTGGGAAGTGCTCGATTCGGGTTTCACCACACACACAAAAAAAAAATAGTGGTCGCCTTTCCCGACTGTGTTGGTTGTGATGTTCTCCATCGTCGCCGTTTCAACTTCTTCTTTCCCCCTCCCCCTTCCCTCTCCCATGTAGTCAAATACGATTGTCTGAATGCGATATGAATGCTATCCTCGTGGTGGCCGTAGGACAATGTGGTAACCAGCTCACGGATGAGCTCTTGACGCAGCTCGACGTACTGCGGCGCACCTCAGCAGCACGCGCGGGTGGTGCTAGTGGTATTAGTGGTGGCGCGGCCGCGTCGTGCCCCTTTTTTGCTTCGGACGGCAAGGCGCGTGTTGTGCTGATTGACAGCGAGCCCAAGGTGGTGCGTGGCGTGCAGGGTCGCCACCCTGGTTTTATCCGGCCCGAGTCGGTCGTGTGCGGGCAGTCGGGCCGCGGGAACAACTGGGGCCTTGGCTACTACGGCGTCAACGACCCTCACAGCCAGCGCAGCGAGCACCAGGCCGCGGGCACGCGACGGGCCTTTCGCAACCTGGCGCGGGGCCAGCGCGAGGCCGACGACTCCACCCTCGGCAACGCGCTGCGTGCGATTCACATGGAAACGCGCCGCACCACGGACTGCCACACCTTCGAGGCGATCGTCGTCGTGCACAGCCTGGCGGGCGGCACGGGAAGTGGGCTCGCGTCGCGGCTGTGCGAGAAGATCCGCCTGTACTTTGTGGACCCGCCCGATGGTGGGGACCGCGTTGATGAGCTCTACGAGGATCGCATGAGCCGCCGCGATGGCCTCGATGGCATGCTCGTGGAGAAGCGACGCGCGCGCTACCTGGTGACGGTGACGGTGGCGCCGCAGGCTCTTGGCGAGCTGGCCACGCAGGGGATCAACGCTGCCCTGACGTTGCGCGTGCTGATGCGCAGCGCGGATGCGGTCGTGCTCTTGCGGAACGACGATGCCCTCGCACCTGGGGAGGCGGGCAACAGCAGTACGGGCACGGGCACGGCGGCTGCAGCCCTCGTGCCGCGCTGCATCACGTTCCGCGAGGTCAACGAGGTGCTCGTCTCGATGCTGCTGCCTGTGTTGCTGTTCGGCGCCGACAGCGCGCGTGGTGTGCTCGGGCCGGTGGTGCGACAGTGTGCCCCGAGCCCGCTCAAGGAGGCCAACGTGGTGAGGACGGGCGGCAACAAGCTGCTGACACTGCTGCCCACGCCGCAGCGTGTGTACGGTCGCTTTCGCGAGTGTCTCCTTCGCGGCCGCTTCTACTCGCTGCATGGCGGACGCGACTACCTCGGTGGTTCAGCACCAGCCGTACCCGTTCAGGATCTGCTCTCGCGCACGGGCAGGATGGCCAGCGGCAGTAGTGGGAGTGCTGGTGGGGCAGACGATGCATACAGCGCGCGCAGTGGGCGGCAAGGCCGTGGTCGCCCCACAATGGGCATCTCGCGAATCACCCCAACGCCGACGGGTGGTGCGCGCGCGAGTGCTCGGCAAGGCTTTGGCCGCCGTGCGGCGCGGCGTGTGGAGCATGAGCAGGCGTGGCAGGTCGGTGATCAGACGTACCCCGAGGAGGACGAAGCTGAAGCACAGGGCGACGACGACGACGGCGAGGAGGGCCCGTCCGACAGCCGCGGCCACGGCCAACACGAGCAGCAAGAGGGCACGCAGGTGTTCACTGAGGTGCCCGTCAACGTGCCGGCCGGGCTCATGGCTTACTACAAGACCCTGCGAAAAGCCCCGGTGGCCGAGCTGTACCAGACGATCGAGGGCGTGGTCGTCATGAACCAGGTCAGAGAGCTCGATGGCGCTCTGCTTTTTCCACTGCTCCGCTCTGCTGCGATGAAGGTCCGCCTGGGTGCGTTTCTATCACCGTACGAGGACGTCGGCGTTTCCTCTGAGGACATTACGAAGGCGTACAGAGAGCTCGCTGAAACGCTAAGCTTCGCTGAGGAACTCTGAGCGTGAGAGAGTACGCAATAGATTGTCCGCGCATGTAGTGGCACACAGTTGACTATACTGATGTTAACTTTCCTTTTATGATTTTTTTTCAATTGCTATAGACATCCTCACCCCCTGTTATTGGAAACAAAAACAAGAATGACAAAGCAAAAAAACAATTTACTGTTGTTATTGCTTTTCTCCGCGCTCGTGCTGCATCGGCAGTGGCAATGCGCTGTTCAGATGGGGTGCGAGTCTCTCTCCCTCTCTCTCCATCACTCTCCATTACACGTTTGCCACGCTTTTGGCGGTTGCTGTTGCTGCCCTTCTCGACCTCCTGTCATTCACGTTCCCTTTCTTTTCCTGGCTTCCTATCCTTGTCTTGTACTATGGCTTTGGCCCCAAGTTTCGTGGTTGTTGTTCTTTTTACTCTCATCTCATTGATGCGAGTCGGCATCCGTTCCCGCGCACCAGCGGCGGCGCTCCGCAGAGCCGTCAGCGCCGCCATTCAGCCACACGCGGTGCGTGCGCTGTCGACGATCCCGTCGGTGGAGCGGCTGACATCGCGGCCGAGTGCGCGGCTCTCCGACACGTTTATGGACTCACCAGAAGGCCCCACAGCATCACACGACGCCGAGGATACGACGAAGACGAAGAAGAAGCCGTTTTCGTTTGCCGTCAAGGACACCGAACGCGGCCTCTTTGAACGCGGTGTCACGCCAGACGCCAAGACCTTCATTGCGGAGGCGGAGGCACAGTACCGGGCGAGCTCAGCCGTGCTGCACCAGTCGCCGTCCACCGCACTGCCGGAGACGGAGACGCGGGTCAACCCGCTGACAGGCGAGACGGTGACCGTCACACGCATCGCGGCACCCGTCGGTGACGTCTACGTCCCGTCCAACAAGGAGCGCTTTGCCCTCCGCGGGCACGTTGGCGAACTGGAACGGCAGCGCAGCGCACCACAGCACGCACGCACGGATGAACACGCCCAGCTGAGTCTGAAGAAGGAGCGCCAGCTCGAAGAGCTCCTGGACGCGCCGATGCCGCTGTTGGCCAAGGCGCAGGAGGTGCAGTGGCTCCTCGGGGATTGCTACGAGCAGGGGCTGCCGTTGCGTGCGCGCAATGCCGAAGCCGTGATGCAGCTCTTCTCGCACGCCAGCCTGGACATGCGGCTGACGGGCAGAAAGCCAGAGGACGCACCCGCGCTTGCCGACTCAGCGCAAGGCAATCGGCATTCACCGCATCGCAAGCTAGGATCCAAAAAGCCGCAGTCCTCCTCCTCCTCCTCAGAGACGACTGTGACACCGATAACATCGATGGACGAGGTCCCGTTCCTGTCTGAAATGCGCCGCCTCTATTCTCACCAGAAGGCCGTCTTTACGGCCCCGACGCCGCTGACACTGGAGCTGCTCATGACGACCGTCAGCGCCGTGGCGTCCCCCAACAAGCAGGCCTTTCACCTCGCGAATCGCCTCTTCCTCGACGCGGACAGGTTCGTCGTGCTGCCCACGCGCACCATGTACACGGCGTTTTTCATGGTGTGCCAGGTGAACGACGCGATGCCGATCGCCGTCGCGCGCTTCACGGATGCCGTGGCGGAGCTCCAGATCCCGCCGAGCGCGCCGATGGTCACGGCACTTCTCAAGGGGCTGAACGAGGGCGGCTACGCCGAAGAGGCGCTCGCACTGCTGAGCCGCGCACAGCACGTCCCGCTGTCCACGCCGCTGCTGAACGCTTCGCTCGAGGCGCTCTTGCTCTCGCAGCAGCCGCTCGCGTGCTTCTCGATGATGGAGTCGGTGAAGTCGGCCTCGCTGGAGCTGAGCGCGGAGACGTACACGCTGCAGCTGCTGGCGTGCGAGCAGTCCGGGGACTGGAGCCGTGTGACGACGGTCCTCGCTGACATGCAAGCGCGTCGCATCAAGGGAGATACGCAGACGCTCAACTTGCTCCTCAAAGGCCTCCTGAAGGAGAAGCTCACGAGCTACGCCCGACAGCTGCACCGCACCATGCTCGACAAGCAGGTCGAGGTTTGGCCCGCGTTGGCGGAAGGCATGGCACGCCTGAATCCGTCACTGCCACCCCGCAGGCGGTGAGTGATCCGCGATGAAATGATTGGCTAGTGGTTTTTTTTCTGTTGTTGTTGTCGCTCTTGTTGTTGCTGTTCTTCCATAATGACAGAAGCAGATGTGCGTATATATGTGTGTGTGTGTATCGCCCACCCATCGTGTCTGCTTGTCTGTCTACTTCTCTTCACACATCCACGCATAAAATACGTCCAAAGCAAAAGAAAGGAACAAAAAAAAGAGAATGTAAAAATCAAAATCGCTGAACCTTTTGTTCTTCTTGGTCAGCCTGTGCGATTTGCGGCTTCCCCAACGTGTTCCTTGTGTCCTTCGTCATCGTGTATCCTCACGAAAAGAATGAAAAAAGTCGTCATGTCTCCCTCCTCTCTCTCACACACACACATTCTGTCTTTCCGCTCCACTCTGCCTCTACGCTCCCTTACCATCGTGTCGAACGCATCCCAAGCTCGCTCGAGTGCACATTACGTACGTGACGACTTGCTATTCACTCCACCGCCAACCATTTTGAAAATGTCTCTGGGAGCTGGTGTCAAGCCGGAGCCCAAAATTGAGGATAAGTTTGACCCCGCCCCGTCGGCGCCGCGCGCGAGCGACCTCTTTCCCATTCAGGAGGAGCCCGGTGCAATGTACATCTGCGGTAACTGCATGGCGCACATCCGCATCACGGCCTCGTCGGAGCTCCAGTGCCCATCGTGCGAGCACCTCACTGGCTCCTCAACGGTCTTCTACAAGGTGCGTGATCAGCCAACAACCTACGACACGATTTAAGCCGACAGCGCCATCGATACGGCTCTCTCTCTCTCTCTCTGTCGTGTACTGGCTGGTTGCTTGCTTATTTCCCCGCTGTTGTTATGGTTGTAACATGTTAACAGAAAAAAACGAGAAAACGTGAACAAGAGAGAACTCAGACGCAAAACGAGGATGACCACCGTCGAATAGGCGGTGAATCAGAGAACGGGCAAGAAGACCCGTCATGCCTGAGCGACGGTCAGGTGCGTACGATGCACACTTCTGCCACAATGCTCAGTCGCATGTCAAGCTCCAAAACGCTGAGATTGGGGCGAGTTTGTCAGCTCCATCATATCACTCTTACACTTGTAGCGAACGTTCATACAAATACCTATCATCTCCCCCCCCCCCTCCCCTTCCTCCTTCCTTCCCTCTCTCCTTTTCCTGTCACGCTGCTCTCATTGGCTTCCCCACAGAGCCGTTGCCATGAGTTTCACTGGCCGCACAACACCATCCCCCGCGGGCGTCGCAAGGCCCGAGCGAGAAGCCAACTGTATCTGCTCCACCTGCCTGCGCCCACAGCCGCTTCCACAAACAGGTGCTTTCACCTGCGCCGAGTGCCGCCGACTCGGCTTGGATGGAAAGGTCCTGTACACCCGCCGCTCGTTTCCGACAGAACATTCAACGCGATGATTCGCTTTGGACGCTTTATATACTGGAATCAAGTGAACTACTTTGTGTTTGATGTTAACGTTTTCCTCGCTTAAAATTGAACGAAAAACAAGCAAACCTATCACATCCACGTGCACCTCTATCAACAGGCGCACACAGAGAGAGCAGAGAGTTGAAGACGGCTCTGTTTCATACTGATTGGTTCTACTCTATTGCGACCTTGATCCTTTTGACTCCTCTTTTTTCCACTTCCTCCCATTATCTTCGCCTCACCTTTTGCCCCCCCCCTCTCACTCTCTCGTGCTACATGCATACCAAAGGTATTGTTTTTCCCTTCTCTTCCTCCTTATTCCCCACTTTCACTCTTTTCTCCTCGATGACGTCGCCCCTCTCTCTCGTCGAGGCAATCCATGCGTCCGGAGCGCGTCTCTGTCTCAACATCTGTGGCGCTGGCTCTCAGGCCCTCGCCAACTTGACGCAAGTCGCAGGCTGCAGCCGCACGCTTGTCTTTGGCGAAACGCTCTACGCCATCGCCGCGACGCGTGCCGCGCTGGACTACGCACCCACCTCGCTGGTGACCCCCACGATTGCGCGCCAGCTCGCACAGCACGCGTATGAAAGCGGCCGACGCCTTGAGGGCGCTGCAGCGAGTGGCCCTGTCTCGCTGTCGTCGTCACCGACTCCCCTCTTTGGCGTTGGCGCGACGTCCGCTGTGCAGACAAACCGGACGCGACATGGGCGTGATCGAGTGCATGTGTGCGTGTGGGGCGGGGCCTCGGCTGGTGCCTGTGATGCCGTCACGTACACCGTCGACCTCGCCCCGGAGGCGTCTCGTCTCCAGCAGGACGCAGCCGTTGCCAACCTCATTCTCCACGCCATCGCAGATGCCGTTCACGCGGACGAAGGAGAGACCGCCGCAGCAGCAGCAACAGCAGCATCGGGGGCGGAGACTAGCACAGAGCAGGTGAAGACTCAAATTCCTATCCCACACGCAGAGGCAGCTGCTGCTCAACTCGCCCAGGCCGTGGTCGATGGGGCGGTGGATATGGTGCTGTGGAATCACTTTGGCGAGGTCCGCGTGCGGCCACGTGCATCGGCTGCTGGCGGCGAGGACCATCCTCTTGTGCAGCTGTATGGGCCTGAGGGAGACGGCACCTTCACGCGCGTGTGCCACGGCTGCCCTGCCCTGTCGTCGCCAGGTGGGTGCTTGCAGCTGCTGTACCCTGGCTCCTTCCGACCTCTGCACTGGGGGCACACAGAACTGGCTCGGGCGGCCTCCACAGTTGTCGGCCGCGTCTTTCAGGAGCACAGCCAAGACCACAGCGGTGCGCCTGCCAGCGGTGCCTCCCCACCAGTCGTCGTGACGTACGAGCTGGCAGCCTCGGTCGTGGATAAGGGGGCCGCGTCCGCAGACAGCCTCGCGCAGCGTGTGCAGCAGTTCCTTGCGCGTGGTGAGCGCATCGCCATCTCCCCCGCGCGTCTCTTTGTTGAAAAGGCGCGATTGTTCCCCGGCCACGGCTTTATCGTTGGGATCGACACGGTCGAGCGTGTTTTGGATCCCCAGTACTATGACGGCGGTGATGAGGCCGGTATGGTGCGAGCGCTGCTGCGGGATATCGACGAGAAGGGCTGCTACTTTGTCGTGGGTGGGCGCCTCGCCTCGGCCAGCTCGCAGCTCACCGCGGAGGCCAAGCACGCAGCGGCGTGGCAGGACATGTCCACAGTGACGGTGCCGGAGCCGTTGCGGCATCTGTTTGTCAACATCCCAGAGAAGGACTTCCGCGTGGATGTGAGCTCGACCGAGTTGCGTGCACGCATGGGTATTCAATGAGTGCATCGGTCTCTCTCTGTGTGTGTGTGTGTGTCCCTTCGTTCTAGGAGCGCGTTCCTTGTTGACACAAGGGCTGTTACCAACAAAAACAACAACAACAACAAAACAAGAGCATCTTTTTCTTCGGTTTCCCATCGTATGTGTATGTGTATGTGTCTGTACAGTACCACACTGAGAGTGAAGTGATCTGCTTCCCCCGACAGAGGTGTCTGTTTGTGCTGCCGATGATGTACCACTTGATTCACTCTCTCTTTTTTCCACCTCTCTCTCTCTCTCTCGATGCTTTGTATCTTTTTCATTCACTTTCCCCTCGCGGATCACTGTTAGAAGAGCATTTCGTTTTTGAGACATATTCCGTGACGCGAGGATGTTCTCCAAGACGTGTGCGCTCCTGCGCACGTACAGGCGCAACAAGAAGCCTGACCTGCGCACGAGCTTCACCAAGACCACGAATCTCAACAAGGCCGTGAAGGAAACGCTGCAGACGGCTGATGGCGAAATCGTGAAGGGTCGCGGCAAGGTGCGCCACCGCTCGCACAGCGCGCTCAAGGACACGATCGAGACGATGGAGCACCCCGCGATTTGGCTGTGGTACCCGTGGCGCAAGAACCCCGAGCCGCCGACCCCGTACATGCCGTCACGCCGTGCCCTCAAGAACGTGCATGGTGCCCTCTACACGGACCTCAGCCCCATCCAGAAGAAGAAGCAGGAGCAGATGCTGTACGGCGTCAGCATCCCCGCCACGCGCGAGATGCAGTTCGAGAAGGAGCACCCAATGCTCGCCTCTGCGCTGAAGCAGCTCGACGGGCAGCCGAAGGGTTTCCCGTTCTGGTACAAGAAGTACCCGACGCGGCGCCACGCCTACGAGCGTCGCTTTAGCATTCCCGAGGAGATGCTCGAAGGCTACAGTGACTACATCAAGAAGGCGGTGTCAAAAGAAATGATGACGGTGCAGGAGAAGCAGTTCGCGCAGGAGGCGATGTACATGGAGCGGTACGCGCAGCACGACTTCGACACCACCAGCCCCGCCGTGCTCGCTGTGAAGCGGGCGCTCAAGGTGCGTGTCCTGCGCAACCATCTCTTGACGAATCCACACAACAACATCATCAAGACCGTGCTCGCGCACACGGAGCAGAAGCTCAACCACGCTCTGCGTCGACTCCGCAAGGTTGATTTTAGAAAGTACTGGGAGATTCTGCGTGACCACGACGTCCAGGATGTGCTGCAGCCGCCGAACCTGGTCACCTACCGCCAGGGCAGCTACTGGAAGTACGACTGGAACGCGGGTCTGGCGATTAGCACCAACCTGGCCGACGTGCTCGACCCGCGCGGACTGAACGGCTGCGTCGAGACGGGCCGCTCCCGCTCCGAGGTGGCGCGCGACCTGGGTCTTTCCTACACGCGCCCGCTCGCTGACAACGAGAAGAAGCAGCTCTCCCAGCAGGCCCTCTACTACGAGCGGCTCGCCAAGTTCAAGCTGGAGCAGCCCGAGGCAGCGCGGCAGCAGGAGCGCGACCGGTTCGTGCGCAAGTTCTCTGGCATGTTTCTTAAGATGGATATCAAGTCTGGTGCACCCGACTTCCCGAGCACGTACCGTAAGCTCCTGGGCCACAAGGTGACGCGCTGGTCGTCGAAGCGCCACGGTCCGATGTAAGACCGTGTGTGTGGTGGGAGAGGGCTGGCACCACGTCATTGGTGTGTGTTGTGGTGGTGGTTTTTTTTGTTTTTGTTGATGTTGGTTCGTTGATGGGATTTGTCGTCACTGTGTCTGTGTGTACTTGGTACTCGCTGTCATTGTCAGTTGGTTTAGGTCGTAACACATGAACTGAAAAACACAACAACAACAACAACAAAGGCAACCTTGGAGAGTTGTTATTCGAAAACGACGGCACTGATCCGGCCACAGGGCCACATGTTTCCTTACTACAGAACGGTCCACGCAAAGTCGCGCCTCATGTGGGGAACAAGGTTGTGAACCGCAATGAGGAAGTCAACTAGCTGTCGCACGCTTCTGCTTCCCATCTGACGTGTGATGAGGAATGTAGTGAGTGGTGAAGCGGTGACAAGGGAACCATCCTTCGTCGTACGCGCCACAGTAGTTTTTTTTTTTTCAGTGTAGCCAGCGCGTATTGCGTTGGCCATTCTGCTCGTGAATGTGATTCACGTCAGACACCCCACACACACGTCTCCTTCCGCTGTATTCCTCCACCTTCCTGACAGAAAGCGTGTGACGGCGTTTTCGTCCATCCTATTTACTAGATCTTAGAGTGCTGATCATCTCCCCGTTTGTTTTCCAATTTTTTGAACTATCATTGCTAGATTGCTTTTCCTTTCCTTGATGTCATCTGATGGTGCTCAGTACGTCCCTGCACTGGTGTACGCGGGTCCCACCGCGTACAAGCACATCGCCAAAGGCAAAAAAGACCTCTACGTCCCCTTCCACATCGCGATCCAATGTGAGCGTGAGGGCCGGCCAACACCGCCGGAGCACACATGGCGTTACAGTGTCTCTCCTGACGAGCGCCAATTGGTCTTCTTCTACAACACCGCGACAAAGAAGTCGGTCTGGACGTTGCCAGCAGTGGACGAGGCTGGCCAGCAGCGTGAGCTGACCAAGGAGGAGACCATGCGCAGCGAGGGTCGCACGCTTTCAGCTGCAACCACGGCCCAGTCGGAGCGCGTAGCCGCCGCCGCCGCTGTGGAGGCGTCGTCCGCATCCAAGCCATCGCTCGAGAGTGCCCCAACAGTCCGCTCAAGCCCAGCGCTGCCGCCGCGGGCTGCTACCGCTACCACTACTGCTGTGACAACGTCCACAGACACGGAAAAGGCACGCGTCTCCCCCACAACAACAACAACGACTACTACAACAACAGCGGCGACGACGACAGAACCGTTGTCTGCTGTGCAGGCGCGGTTGGCGGCGTGGCGAGCCAAGCAGAAGAATCCCTCGGCACCTGAGCAGGTCGAGAGCGGCGGCCCGCCCTCTGCTGCGCGTGCGGCAACGGAACCGCCTTCCCACGCATCGCGCGAGGGGAGTCGCGACACTGGCGACGCTCCTGTTGCGACGGCGCAGACCAGCAGCAACCCACAACCGCAGCAGGAGCCAGCGTCGGAACCATCTCCAGAACCAGCTGCCGTGGCTGTGCAGGCCCCTTCAATCGTCAAGGCGGAGGCGGCACAGGATGATCCAGACAAGACAGGCACAGCGTCACCGTCATCCGCCGCCCCCATCGTGGCAGCCGTTTCTCCGCCCACCGCCGCCGACGCGCTTTCTGCCGAGGAGGAAGAGCTGCGCAGGGCGGAGCTCGTGTTGCAGGCGGAGAAGCTGGCAGCCCTGCGAGCCGAGGCCCTTGCCGCGCAGCAGCAGTGGCGCGCACGACAGGCACAGGCGTACGAGGAGGAGGAGCGTGCCCGCCTCGTGCAGCGGCGACGATGCGTGGAGCAGGCGCGCCTGGCGCAGGAGGAGGCCATTGCCAAGGCTCGGTCCGAGGCCCTCGCACGCGAGGAGGTCAAGAAGGCGGAGCGTGACGCCACGCAGCAGGTGAACGGCTTCCTCCAGTCTGCTGACAAGATGAAAGCAGCAGAGGCGCAAACGCAGGAGGCCACCACGGCGTTCGCTGTGGCGCTCGCAAGTCAGCTGAAAGTGGCCGCAACGGCGCGACCGCAGCCGCCACAGGATCAGCCAAAGGTCTCGCCAGCTGTCCTGACGGAGGTCAGCACCAACAACAAAAACGACGCCAACAACAACAGCACCACGAAGCCGGCGCCAAAACGGATCACAGCCACAGTGCGCTACGACCCCACGTTTATCTACACGGGCGATCTTCTCTACATGGGCGATGTGCCCCGCACGGTTGATCAGCCGCCACAGCCACGTCTCACGCAAACGGAGTCGCTCCTCATACACGCCACCCCGGACGGCGCAGGAAAACTCGCCATCGCGTCAGCCGGTCGTCACGACGCGGGTGGTGATGACGCGTACTATTACAGCGGGGCGTGGCGCCAGGGCGTGCCGCATGGCCGTGGCACGCTGTCTCTGCCGCACAGCGTGGTGCAGGGCGAGTGGGTCGAAGGTCGTCTGGGCAGCAAGGACGGTCCGTCGCCTGCCGAGGTGCAAACAAAGCACATGCGTGGCTTGGTGAACCTGCGTGACGGGGCCGCTTCAGGCCCGGCCCACGTTGAGCTGGACAACGGTGCGCTCTTCACCGGCTTTCTGCACGACGGGCGGCCCACGGCGCGCGGAGCGTCTGTGCTGCTGCCGAACGGGGACCTTATCGAGTGGCTCACACCCACTGCGAGCACCCGAGCTGCGCTCGATGGGCTCTCACCGTCTGGACCCGCCGCCAAACCAGCCACGAAGTCGCCGCATTCCGCAGCGGAGGGCAGCGGCGCGTGTCGGCTGCAGTGCGCAAACGGAGACCTCTACGTCGGTGAGGTGCAAGGCTTCGTGCCTCACGGCATCGGCCACTACGTCTTCGACAAGGACGGACACGAGTATCGTGGTCACTTCAGCCACGGCTGGATGGAGGGCCACGGCACCTACTCCTTCGCCAACGGGGATGTCTACATTGGCGACCTGCGACGCGGCGTCTTTGACGGGCACGGCGCACTGCTCAAGAAGGGTGTCTTCCTCTACGAGGGAGACTGGTCGGACGGTGATATGCACGGTCACGGTAGCGTTACGTTTGCTGACACAGGTGACGTTTGGGAGGGCACCTTCGACCACAACAAGCGTGCCCACGGTGAATACACACACTGCCAGTGGCGCCCACCGCAGACCCCGTCAGCCAGCGCGTGGCGGCCACACAAGTCCTAGCCCCCTTTTGGTACACGCATTTTTTTTTTTTGCTGTGCCTGACTTTTTCTCCTCCTTGTTTTGTGTTTTGCTCGATCGCGCCGCTGTTGCCAACCCTCAAAAAAAAAGCGAACCAGAAAGTGCATCTCATGCAAATCGCGAGTGCTGAAAAGCCTCGCTTACGAACAAGCCGTCCTGCACAGCCAGAAATTGGGCTTCTCTTTCCGCATTCGACCCTCTACCGAAGTATCTACATGCCTCTCACCACATTCAACTCTCTCTCTTGCCCTCTCGTGTGTTTCTTTTTTCCCCTGTCTGTCCCTGTTTTGCCTAGTTTCAATAGCAGAACACACAGCACGATGGGCTACACTCGCGAGCGCACCAATCGTCACTTCTTTGTGGCGCGCGCCAACGCGTTCTTCTCGCGCCTCCCCATCGCGCGCATCCAACGTGCGATGGCAATCGAGGCCATCAAGAAGGGGCGCATGAAGCCGTGGAAGTACACCAAGGAGCAAATTCTGGGCTCGCCTGTCACGTGTAACTTCGACTACAACCCGCGCCCCGTGCGTCTCATTGGCACCGTCATGGATGCCCACACGTCCGAGACCAGCATCAAGGGTGGCATGAAGGTGTACGCGCGTAATGAGGAGACCAACATGATGTTGTGGATCCCGGCGAGCAACCCGAAGCTCAAGTACGAGGTGACCTCCGCCAAGGGCAGCTTCGAGCACTACCTGGACGAGCGCGACAAGTGGGACGAGGCCTGGTTGACGGGCCGCGCCCGCATGAAATAAACTCGCTGCGAGGAAAACGACGGGATTTTTTGGTGGAGCAGCGCGCATGCCCGGTGGCTGTGCCTGCGTTGGTTTTGTTTTGTTGTGAGCTCTGTGTGTTGTTGTTGGTGTTGTTTACTGTGCGTGTCGAGACGTGGCATCGCACACAATCACATGTTCGACAAAAAAAAACATGCAAGAATATCTGACAAGGCTGGCGCACAAGACGAGATGCACAGGGAGGGGGGCTACCTCTCGGATGTTGTGGCTGTACTGTGTTTGAGTGTGTGTGGTACGTTCACAGCTGCACGTTTCACCAGGCCGGCTTTCGTGCTCCCTCTCCCAGCTCCTCTTTGAGCCATGCGCTTTACATTTGGGCAGAGGCCCACGGATGGAGCCAAACAACTGTGATGGTCCGTGTGCGTTGGAGCTACGTCACCCGTATTTCGCGTCCATCAAGGTTCTTTGTGTTTTTCGTCGTCCGTCCGTCACTCGATCCTTCCTTCCCCCTCCCTTGCCTCTTCCTTTTCTTCCCTTTCTGCCCAGCGGTGACTGAGTAAGTAACCTGGTCATTGGCGGCATCACAGCGCTCCTTTTTTTTTTTTGCGTTGTTTGCTCTCTTGTTTCTGTCGCGGTACACACATTTGTTTGTTTTTTGTTCCTCTCACCCTCACGCGGACCACGCGTACGCTAATCCTAATCGAGTAACGTCCCAGCGAGTGCACTCACGCATATATAGCTCGGCAGAAACACAACTCCGGCTCATTGGCGCATTCTCTTCCGTTGTTTCTCTCTTCCTCCTCTCTCTCTCTCTCGCACACGCTCGTGCTCTAGACGATGCCTCCCGCGACGGAAATGCAGCAGATGGAGATGGAGATGGTGGAGGGCATGTACGACACGTACCACCTCCTCTCCGAGGATCCTCCGAGCTACTCTGTCCTCTTAGCCGCCACCGCGGATGACCCACCAGAGCTCAAGGTCACGGTTGTCTACCCGACCGAGGACTACCCCGGTGCGGACGTGTGCGCCATCCACGTCGAGAACATCTCCAAGAAGCGACGGCTTCAGGTGGGCGCGATCAACAAGGAAATCACGGCGGCGTGTGAGGACAATCTCGGCACGCACTGTGTCATTCTGGCACTGCAGCAGGTGCAGACGTTTCTCATGACCGCTGTCGAGGACGACGAGAAGGCGGAGCTGGTGCGCCGCGGTGAGGCGATGAACGCTGCCGCGGATGCGAAGAGTGTGAAGAAGGCGGACCCCACGATTGTCATTGGCACCGCCGTGACGAAGGAGCTCTTCGAGGACTGGAGCCGCAAGCACCACGGCGAGAAGGATCGCCAGCGCGCCGAGGAGGCCAAGCGTGACAATAAGGCGTCTGCGTCAAAGCTGTCGGGAAGGCAGCTGTGGGATAGCACGCTGCGCCAGGCAGATTGGGACCTCTTCGGTGGCGACGCCGAGGACGGCGAGGATGTCGACGTCGACTTTGACGCTATTCATGGACTGGACGAGGACGACTATGATTTCGATGATGATGGTGCTGATGATGCCTAAGTTAGTTAGTTTGTATGTTTACGTGTTGCTTCCATTTGGTACTCCCAGTGGATAAAACCGAAACAAGGCAAGCGCGCTGACAGACACAAGGAATTGATCCCGTTAACACACAAATACCCCAGAACAACAACACAAAAAAACAACAACGAATGTCGGCAGACTCATGACCTCCACAAGAAGAAGGAAAACAACACCAACAGATGGGCTCTGAGCGAAAGTGAGTCGGGGCCACGCATGTGTGTGGAGGAGCGAGTGGTGCCGATTTGTGACACTCACCAAGCAGTTTACCACGTGAGGATACCCCTCTTCCTGTCCCAACGACTGAGAAGGGTCATGTGACGACGGATTCCTCGCCCGAGTGCTTTCGTGGTGTTTTTTTTCTTGTGCGTGTGTGTGGTATGCGTGAGCCCATCATCCAACCCTGTTTGAACCTTTCACAACTTCCATTGTTCCTGCTTCTGTCTCATCTCTCTCTCTCCTTTTGATTCTTTGCGTCCTTTGTCTCTCAATCGGTCCCAGCGTGTCTTCGGTGTTTTGGTTGTCAACGACACGTAGAGTCAATTTTCTTCCACCTTTTTTTTTCTTTCTCTCTCTCCCTGTCGTTTCCAGTCGTCGTCATGCATGGACACCAGCGCTTCATTGCCACCGCCACCGCCGCCGCCACACAAGCAGTCACCACGCTGGCGCTGACCAGCCGCTTTGGTAGCTCGTGTCGTCGCCCGCGTCACACGCATGCGCTGGTGTCGTCCTCATCCTCATCACCATCACGTGCCTTTCAGGTCATAAAGAAAGGACACGACCGGCAGCACGAGAGCCTCTACGACATGCTTGGCTTCGGCAGCGACACCGAGGCTGAGCGTGTCCACCGCAGCCCTGAGGAGCTTCTACAGGGCTTTGTGCAGGAGGCGATGAAGCTCAAAGACCCAGAGCACGATCCGCAAGACAAGGCACGCCTTGAGTCGATGAAGACGGCCTACCGCCTCCTGCAAAATCCACTCTTCCGTGCCAACTACGGCAGCCACGATTACGCCTCCAACGACGCGCAGCTCAACGTCCTCCAGGACGGAGGCCAGGTCGGGGCGAACTTCAATCCCGAACACCAGAGCTTTCTCTTCGTGGACCACGCCTCAGGTCGCATGACGGCGTCCCCGACTTCACCCGGCGGCGAAGCGGCCTCGATGGAGGGCGGCCCATCCTCACAGGGTGCCCTCGCGGACGACGGCGGCGAGGCTGTCGGCTCCGTTGGCAACTTCCGCGAGGCGTTCCGCAACGCCACCGGCGCGAGTGATCCACGTGAGGCGCGGCCCCACAACGCCGCCGAGGCCGCGGGTCCGCTGGCGGGCGGCGACATCCACTTCACGCTGCGTCTCAGCTTCCAGGAGGCGCTGCACGGCTGCACGAAGCGGGTCCGCGTGCGCAAGCACACCACGTGCCGTCGCTGCCGAGGCAGTGGCGAGCAGCCGCTCAAGAAACCGCGCGCCTGCCCGCAGTGCATGGGCCGTGGCTCCGTGAATCTCCCAAGCAGCACGTACCACATCGAGCGTCGGTGCAACTACTGTGGCGGCAACGGGTACATGCCACCGCCACGGTGCCCGACCTGCGCGGGGCGGGGCGTGCAGCTCGACCAGGAGGTGGAGATCCCAGTGACAGTGCCGCCGCAGACGCGCAACTTGAGCGTGTTTCGACTGCAGGGCTTGGGCCACGACGGGGTGCGTGGTGGTGGTCCTGGCTCGCTCCTGCTGAGCGTGATGGTCGAGGAGCACCGCCACCTCTTCCAGGACGCAGCCGGCACACTGCACGCGATGCTGCCACTCCCGCTCTCCACGGCCCTGCTCGGTGGGTTCGTCCCGGTCCCCGCGGCGCGGGATGCAAACACGAAGGTTGTGCCCGTGCTGCACGTGCCGCCGTGTGTGCGGAGTGGACAGGTGCTGCGCCTCTGGGAGCACGGCATGACGCAACCACCATCTGGGCTCACAGGGGTCAGTGGCGAGGCGCGCGAGGGCCATGCCGCGTTTCCCCAGGATGTGCTCTTCCACGTGCTCGTCATGACCCCGCGCGGGACGGACCTGACCGGTCGTCAGCGCCAGGCTCTGGGTCTCTACGAGGCCGCGACAGCCAACGACGCACAGTCCACAGAGAGCGACATTGGCTGCGAGAGCCAGACCTCCACCGCACGGACGACGGAAGACGCGGCGCTGACGCTCGCGCAGTGCGCCGCACTCAAGCAGCAGTACGTGCACTGGCTGCCCCGATCTTAGAGCATCGAAATTTGCCAGTACGTTCGTCTCACACTCTGTGGTTGTTGTTGTTGTTGTTCCTTTCATCACATCTCTTTCTTTTTCTCTCTCTTGATTCACATCTCACTAGCTCTGACTCAGATGTGTCTCTGCCAGAGTAGTGGTGAGTACCATAACATCGCACCGTAACTATCAAAAAATTTCAGAAAAAAATGTAAGAGACAAGAAACACGTGGTGCGTTCTTCGTCACGTTAAGAGTGTGTCATGGAAGCAGCGCACACAGGCATTTCGCCTTTGAATCCGGCAACGCTTCATATTCGCTTGCGCCGCTTCATTGTGTGCTTCTGATGATCGTACCTTGTGGTACGTTTCATACACGCATTCTTCCCTCGCATCTCCAACGGCTTCACCACCGACCATCTGCACTCTGCTCCCCGCCTCTTGTTGTTGTTTAAAAAGCTCCTACCACGACAAAAAGAAAAAGTAACAACAGTAACAAAGAGCGTATTTTCTAAATTCCGTTAATTAAGTCTCCATAAAGCAGTCAGCAAACAAAAGTAAGTTGACGACGCAGGTCTGCCCAACTTGTTTGGTATACTCCTTCCGGTCATAGACATCTCTCTTACTTGTGTGAAGGCAGAGCTTGAATTCGACGCATACCCTGTCCCTAGCCCGTTCTCTCTCCCTTTCTCGTATCAAGCTACTCTTGTGCTTTTCTTCCCCATAATATGGCTGAGCGCAAGATTGTTTCCGGTAGCGCGTACTACCTCCCCTCGCCGATGCTTCTCTCGCAGAACGCGGCCGAGGAGCACGTCAAGTTCGTCGTTGTGACGGGTGGTGTGTGTAGCTCCCTCGGCAAGGGTGTGACGACGAGTGCCACGGGTGCCCTTCTGCGCTCCGCGGGCTACCGCGTGTGCAGCATCAAGATCGACCCCTACATCAACATCGATGCGGGTCTGATGAGCCCCTTCGAGCACGGTGAGGTGTACGTGCTGGAGGACGGCGGCGAGGCGGATCTCGACCTTGGTAACTACGAGCGCTGGCTCTCCGTCAACCTCAAGCGCGACCACAACATCACCACTGGCAAGGTCTACCACAAGCTCCTCACCAAGGAGCGCGAGGGCGGTTTCCTCGGCAAGACGGTGCAGATGGTGCCGCACTTCACGAACGAGGTCGTCGACCGCATCTTCAAGGTCTGCCAGGAGCCCGTCGATGAGAGCGGGAAGCCACCGCAGGTCTGCCTGATCGAGCTCGGCGGCACCGTCGGCGACATGGAGTCACAGGGCTTCGTGGAGGCGCTGCGCCGCCTGCGCTACTCGATCCTCCCCGAGGACTTCTGCCTTCTCCACACCACGTACCTGCCCGTCTTTGGTGGCACGCAGAAGACCAAGCCGACCCAGCACAGCTGCCGTGCGCTCCTCGCCCTCGGCCTGACCCCTGACTTCCTCATCTGCCGCAGCGAGGAGCCGCTCGCCGTGGACGTGCGCGACAAGCTGTCGAACCAGTGTGGCGTGCAGTCCAAGGACATCATCGGCGCCCCCAACGTTGACTGCCTCTACCAGATCCCCGTCGAGTTCCACAACCAGGGCCTGCTCACGCGCCTGCTGCACAAGCTGCGCCTGAAGCAGAACACGCCCGAGCCGGGCGTGCCCACCTACGAGACCTTCCGCCGCTTCACGAATATCCTCCGCGACCCCGCCAACCCGACCGTGCGCGTGGCGTTCGTGGGCAAGTACGTGACCGGCGGCAGCGACGCGTACTTCTCCGTGCTGCAGTGTTTCGAGCACTGCCAGCTGGCGCTCCACATCCGCCTCGATGTGCTGTACATTGAGAGCGAGGAGCTTGAGGGCGAGAACGGCGACGAGGCGGAGCAGGCGCTGCTGCAGTGCGACGGTATCTTTGTGCCCGGCGGCTTCGGTGCCCGTGGCATTGACGGCAAGCTGCGCGCCATCCGCGTTGCGCGCGAGCACAACATCCCCTACTTTGGTGTCTGCCTCGGTATGCAGATGGCCCTTGTGGAGATCGCCCGTGACGTCATTGGCTGGGCCGACGCGAACAGCGAGGAGTTCGACAACACGAGCACCCACCAGGTCGCCCGCATCATGGACTCTGATCGCAAGGAGATGGGCGCGACGATGCACCTCGGCGCGCGCGACGTGCACATCGTCGAGAAGGACTCGATCATCAACACCATCTACTCAGGTGCCGCTGTTGTGGCGGAGCGCCATCGCCACCGCTACGAGGTCAACACCAAGTACCTCGACGACTTCCGCAAGGCGGGCCTCAAGATCACCGCCGTCTCCGATCCGGATGCGGGCGTGAACATGCGCGTTGAGGGCATCGAGCTGCCGACGCAGCGCTTCTTCCTCGCTGTGCAGTACCACCCCGAGTTTGTCTCCTCTCCCCTGGACCCCTCTCCGCCGTACGTCGCCTTCTTCGCGGCCGCGGCCAAGAAGGAGTACAAGTTCCCCGACACGTGCCCCAAGCGCCGCCTCCCCAAGGCCTAGAGCGGCAGCGAAAGAGGGAAGCAAAAGAAGAGCAAACCCCGTGCTCTCTGGACACGCTTGTCGGTGTGCAGTGTATAGAAATCAAAACAAAAATCACAACAACAATGGAAACACACAAAAGGAGAAAAAAAATCAAAAATCTGATAACTCATTTTTTCTTTTCTGACGGGTGTGGATCTGCGTGATTTTTGTTCGTGCGTTGTTGGCGTTTATGGCGTAGTGTCAGCTTCATTTTTCTTTGTCGTGTGGCTATTTCGTTGATCGGCATCTCGCCTTGCGTGTGGCGCGTGGCTGTGTGTGTGTACGTTTTTTTTTAACGGTGTTCCCTGTCTTTTTTGTTTTTTGCCTACCTTTTCCCTCCTAATTTGTTCCTAACGCAACGACATCTTGGTTCGTATAACTTAACGCGCGCATACACCAGAAACAAACAAACAAAAAAAAGACGCGCGCGTTGACGCACAAGATCGGGAAAAACACTACCTAAAAAACGGAACAAGAACCAAAACGTAGTTTGTGTGTGTTTGACCAGCAATGCGGCAATCTCATTCCTTGTTGTCGCTGTTGTTATTGTTGTCGTTGATTTTGCACGTCAGAAGAAGAGGTACAATGAAGTGCGATACGAATAGAAGAAAACAAGCACCAGGTCAAGTTGATGGCCTCCTGCGGTATTATGTCTCTCTCTGTGTGTGTGTGTGTGTGTGTGTGACATGGCTCAGGGTTGTTCCGTTCTCGCTCTCCGAGGCACCACACACACACCTCCTGATAATGTCCTGTTTTTCTTTCCCTTTCCTCTCTCTTTCGGTTTCTCGTGCTTTTTTGGCGCGGGCAACTCCGACAGCACCTCGTTCTGGATTGTAGCCAGCAAAAACACAAGGTGACTAAACGGCCAGCATACAGAAAACATGATGCAAAAGCCGACGCCAACGTGATGCCACAACGGTCAAACGCTAATTTATGCGAAAAAAGAACAAAATGGTAGCCAAAATCATGAAACTGACGACATATTGTTACCAAGCTCTCTCCACTACTATCTGTTTCATGCTGTGTGTTGCGACGCACAAGCCAGTGTAGTGCTATGCAGCGTGAACTCTCCACGGTGAGTTGTCACAAACTGCGAGTAGCTCTTCACCATTCGCAGAGAAAGTGTGTATGTGTGTGTGTGTGGAAGGTTCGGCAAATGAGCCTGTAAGACGTCGCACTCCGTAGAACAGCTCAACTGCTCCTCTGGATGCATCTGTCATACTACCCTCGTGTGTTTGCTATCCACAGCTCTCTCCCTCCTCCCTTTCCTCCTCTCTGACGCCGACAGTATCTAGTCAAAAGCCGTTTGCACTCACGTCTCACGAGTCAACGCACAAACACCCCCACAATTATTTGTTGTCTTTTCCACAAAACGTGAATCTACCACATTTCTCTCTCTCTTCTTTTTCTGAGACAGAGACGCAATATCAAAAAGAAGAAAGCATCGCATCTCAAAACACGCGCAGACGCAGATATGATTCAAGGTGACGTCACGCATGAGACTGGTCACGAAGACCACGAGGCGGCCACGCTGCCAGCTGTAGAAGCATCCGCCGCCGCATCACACACGGATGGCGCACCAGAGCCCGCCCCTCACCCCGCCCCCGTGAAGGCGACCGTCGTGGACCCGGCCGACGTGGCCGGCGCGGTGGTGGTCCCCGCCAAGGCCGTGCAGGTGCGCAGCAGCAAGGCCTCCTCCGTCACGTCAGCGGACTCGAGCACGTACCAGGACTCCGAGCTGATCTTCGACTTTGGCCGCTACGTTGGCGCAGTGGACCCGATCACGGGACTGCGCCAAGGCCAGGGCACGCTCACGTACAACAACGGCAACGTCTACGAGGGCCTGTGGAAGGACGGCGCGCCGGACGGCATCGGTGAGAAGCGGTACAAGAACGGTGACGTGTACCGCGGCAACTGGGCACACGGTGAGCGCCAGGGCAGGGGTGGCTACCTCTTCGCTGGTGGTCACTACTTTGAGGGCATGTACCAGCACGATGTGCCCAACGGATACGGCATCCTGACCACCGTGAACGGCGACCGCTACGCCGGGCACTGGAAGGACGGCAAGAAGGACGGCAAGGGCCGTGAGACCCTCGGCGATGGTCAGACCTTCATTGGCCACTGGAAGAACGGCAAGAAGCAGGGCCGCGGCAAGCTTCTGCTGACGGGCGCCGCGGGTGCGCTGTACGGCATCTGGCACGAGGACCACTTCTTCCGCGAGCTGACGGAGGAGGAGATGGGGGTGGACGGTGCCGAGGACATCGTCGATCACTTCGGTCTTCCGCGCGACGGCAGCGAGCCGGTCACACCCCGGGCCGGAGACGCGCCGGGCAACCCTTTTGATCTCCAGACCATTTCGCAGCGTCTGCAGCAGCAGTGGATGACGGGCGTCACGGCGATGGAGCAGCGCCTCGACGCCTTGAGCCACGCGCTGGACAGGGCCACGACCGCGGCACCCGCAGACGATGGTATTGTGAACATGCCTGCTGAGACCGCTGCGGGTGGGCGCCGGCCATCCGCAACAAAGGGCCCCGTCACGGCTGCCGTCGCTGGCACTGTCGAGCAATCTGGCCCTGAGGTGGACGCTGCGGGCGTGGAGGCCTTCGCAGCCGATCCCGATGTGCCCGCTGCCGTCATTGAAGCGCACGTCGACCCCGCCCCCCACGGCGCATCGACGCTGAACGATACCAATGATGGCTGCGCCAACATCCTCTCCACCGCCGTGCCCGAAGACCAGGCGCAAGAGGAAGAAGCGGATGGAGAACAGAAGCACAAGGAATGAAAAAAGGGTCAAAAGCACAAACGTTGATCCGATTGTGTGTGTGTGTGTGTGTGTCTTGCAATGTCTCCTTGGCTCATGCATGGCATTGCCACTCGGCGCTTTCTTACTGTGGAAACCTCCACTCTCCCAGCATATCGTAATCTCTCCTTTGATTTGTTTTATTGTCGTTATTATTGTTGTCGGACACATACCTAATCACCACCATTTTTTTCCTCGTTTGTTTTATTTGTTTGTTTATCCCCAACCAGTCCAGCAGACTTTTTCTCTTTCCACAACAAAAAAAAATCAAAAAGAATATACCCGTACTCCCAACGCGGAGGATACCTACGATCAACGACCAAACACCGTCTGACGATGTCCGTTGCTTCTGTCTGTGCGGCACAGATCATGCGGCGCAGCGCAGGGAATCACCGTGCCGTGTGCGGCAAAGAGGGTGTCAGACACATTGCACTGGACGTGCTTAGGGTCTGAGTGTCTTCTTAATTGGTTCACTGCTGTCGCTTTCGTCTTTGTGCTGCTTCGTTGCATCTCACTACAGTATCTCTGCTCATACCACACATCTTTCTGTCCCTTCTCTGTCTCGCTTACTACGCACCTGCTGTCACCCCGCTCTCTCGTATGTTGTGCGGCTTCTACGAAAAAAATAGTTGAAAGGAAAAAGAGAGAAAAGCCGAGGCAGTGAAGAATAGGAAGAAGAAAAAGTCCCCCGTATCTCACGTCTGGCAATGTTTTTCCTCGTTGTGTTTCGTATTGCGTTGTTTGTTGTCTTGTTACTCGCGCTTCTCAAGGTGAAGAAGCGCCGGTTCCGCCACTGGCCGGTGCACCGCACGCGCATTTCCCGCCGGAATGGCGAGACGACGCTGTGGCTTGAGCGGCTCGTGAACGCGCTGGTGGACATGTGGTACGCCTCTCTCGTGCCCGTGGCGTCGCAGAACCCGGCCGCGTCGAGCGCCACATCGCGTGACAGTGACCATCACAGTGGCGGCGTGGCTGGTGCCGACGCCGACGACGGCAGTGGTGGCAACTGGGACAGTGAGTTGGCCGATCCCGCTGTGCCGGGTGAGTTCGGCGCGCCACCGCGGCAGTCCGTAGCAGCGGCCGCGACGGCGCTCTTGCAGCCCATGCTGACCCACCTGGAGGAGCGTGTCAACGCCTCGCTGGAGGACAGCGGTGTCGCGGCGTGGGCTGACTTTCGCGTGCACTCGGTTGGTGCCCGCCCGCCACGGCTGCGCGCGATCCACATCATCCAGCAGCACGCCGGGCCCGTCAACTCTCCCAACACGCCGCCACCGATGGGCACCACCGCACCAAAGACAAACGCAGGGCAAGCGGGTGGTGCGAGCGGTATTGTTCACTCACCGTCTGGTACAGGTGATACGTTCGCGTCGTCCCCGTCCTTTGGGTCGGGAGTTGGGAACAGCAACAGCGGTGGTGGTGGTGCGGCGGGCAGCGGGGCTGCTGCTGGTGGCGGTAATAGCACGCACGGCAATCCTCTCGGGTCGTCCATGATGTCGCCCACGTCTAGGGTCTTTGAGCGCAGTGCCAGCGGGGGCAGCGCCTCCTTCGGCAGCGCCTCCATGCGCCTGCGACGCACGGCTGCTGCAGGTGCTGGCGGTGGGGTGGTGGCTGAGGACGAGTCCGTGTCGGGCGGTGTAGTCGGTGGCCACGCGGATGGGCACGACGTGGACCGCACCGCAGGGGGCAGCTCACCACCGACCACTGGCACGGCGCCAGGTCCCTCGGCTCTCCCCACAGGCGCCAGCACCCCAGCCTCCTCCTCCCCGACGGTGCTTGAATTCGAGGCGGAGGTGGAGTACAGCGGCAGGCTTGATGTCTCACTGAAGGCCGACGTCTCCTTTGCCCGGGGCCGCCTCGTGCCGGTGTACGTCCGCCTGCAAGACGTCCGCCTTCTCCGTGTACACGCGCGTGTGAAGGTGCAGCTGTGTGTTGAGCCGGCCACCATGGAAAGCCCGCGGAAGCCGTATCTGCAGTGCACGCTCTGGCTCGAATCGGATCCCCAGTTCGACATGACCCTCCGCACGTCTCTGACGCGACTCAACATTCAGGACTTCTTTCTGGTGCCCACCCTCGCACGGTTCTTCCTCCTACGCTTCGTGCGGTCGAAGCTGGTGCGGCGCAACAAGGCCCCTGGCATCAGCTTTCGTGTGCCAGTGCCAGCGGATCTGATGGACGGCGGCGAGACCTCGTGGACAGCTGAATCAGTCATGACGGACTACTTCAAAGACCTCAACTCCACATGGCGCCCACAGTAGTAGTTGTTTGTTTGCTTATCGTTCAATGTGCGCGCACAATCATCGTTTCCTCATTTTTTTGTGCGTCGGTGTCGGAGTGCATGGTTTTCTCTCTCGCTCTCTCTCTTTTGCATTTGCCCTTCTTCTTTCTACCCTCTTCTACATGCACAACTCAAATCAGACGCAACAGAAGAAGAACGGCATGACGTGACATGGTGGTTTCTGTGGAAGCGTCAGAGCAAAAATAGTCGCTGCGCACACCAACCGAGAGGAACGGAAGACAACATCTTCCGGATCGTGACTTGTCGTAATAATTTTGCAGAAAATCTGTTTTGCTCCTGTTTTGCGGCCTTGGCGTTCCAGTCATCACACTATTTCCTCCCCTCTTCCACTTCTCTCTCTCTCTCTCTCTCGCCACCACTGCCAGTCGTTACCAATCAACATGGGGGATAAGCGGGCCTTCATTCGCCACATGATGGCCCACTACAGAAAGCACTCGACCACGTTCGAGGAGGAGGAGATCATGGCAGACCTGACCAGCCGCGTGCTGGATGTTGCGGTGCGGTGCGTGAACAAGGGGCACATTGAGCTGTTCGGCTCGCATGTGAGTGGCTTCTGCAAGCCCGGCGCGGATGCGGACCTCTCCCTGACCTACCGCAACTTCTCTCCCTGGCTGCAGGGCATCCGCCGCGTCGACGAGCAGGACGAAAAGAGGCTGCTGCGTTTCTCTCGCACGGCAGCCAGCATGGGCATGGAGCAAGTGCGCTACATTCGCGCGCGCATTCCCGTGGTTCAGTTCGTCGATCCCGTCAGCGGCACGCACTGCGACGTCAGCATCGGCAATCTCGGTGGCGTGGACAACTCACGCATTCTGCGCGCCGTTCACGATGTCTTTCCTGACTTCTACGGCGCCTACGTTCACGTCATCAAGCACTGGGCCAAGCAGCGGGAGGTGATCGCGCCGGACAAGGCGACGTTTAACAGCTTCACCATGACGACAATGGCGCTGATGGTGCTGCAGGAGCTGGGGCTGCTTCCGATCTTCTCCCAGCCAACCGGTCCACTCGGTGAGCTGACGTTGCCGGACGTGGAGCGGCACCTCTCTGGCTTCACGCTGCCGCCCGTGTACAACACACTTCAGGGCAACGACGACGCCCTTGGTGAGGCCATTCTCTTCTGCTGGCAGCGCTTCGCCGAGTACTACTCGCACTTCGACTTCCAGCAAGGGACGGTCAGCCTGCTCTGCCCACGCCGCCGCCGCGACGTCTACCACGTCACCGCACAGACCTACCTGACCCAGTTTGAAGCGAAGAAGCGCGAGGAGTGGGTGCAGCACATCGCCACGCACCCGGAGGATGGCCCGCTCAGTGAGAAGGCGTTTGCCGAGGCAATGAAGCACGAGGTGGCGCAGCGTCCCGCCGAGACACCCTACGTCGTGGAGGACATGGTCAACTTTGTCAACTGCGGCCGCCGCGTGCCGCCATCGCGTGTGGCTCACCTTGAGCGCGAGTGGAAGCGGCTTTTCGAGGCGCTTTCCGGTGACCTGTCCAGCGCGGACGCGTTCGATCGCATCTGTGGGGAGAGCAACGTCGTGCCACTGTTTCATCCCAGCGATCGCGGCAAAGTGGACGCTCGCGTACAGACCTTCCAGACAACCCATTAGGGCGGCCGGTGTGTGTGTGTGTGTGTGTTGTGCGTGTTTATGATGAGGATTTCTTCCCTCTTTTTTTCTTGTTCGCTCTGATGAGCCATCTTCACACACTGTTCAGAGTCACGGGACACCCAAACCTTCACCTCTCAAAGACAACGTACTTTTGATGCCGCATTTGTGCTTGGTGCGGCTACTTCTGGCGCAGTATTTCGTCCGCCATTAGCCTCTGAAAAAGCCGCTCATGTTCTTCACCTTTGCTTTTTTTTCCATTTCCATGTTCACCCTGTCATACTCCTTCCTTCCTCACTCTCAAAAATCCCTCTCCCTCGCTCTCTCTCTCTTTCGTTGCTCGAGCGTCGCACCACCTGCTCACCAATAGGGTGAGCAACTCGTGTTCTTTTTTGTTTTATCTTGTCTTATTTGTACTCGTGTGAGCGAGACCTCGTGCATGAGGCCAGGCTCGTATTCTGGGTCAGGCTTTGCACGCGGCGGCGACACGGCTGATGCCGCGCCACACACGGAGCGTCGGTCATCGCAGAGCGTCTCTGCTGGCACGTCGCCGACCGCGCGTCAAACACGCAGCGCAAACGCCCCTGCGCTGATCGACGCCTCAGGCATGGAAGCAGCGCTTCCACAGTTTGTGACCTACGCAAAGAACGCGCAGCTCTGGGCCGGCGGCACGAACAACCGCAGCTCTGCCGCACACGTGGGCGTCAGCGTGTCGGCCTCGACGCTGGACAACGGCGGCGGCGCTGCAGGGAACAGTCGCTCGCTGCACACAGCAGCTGCCTCTCACCGACTCTACCCCACCGTCCCAGAGGCGAGTGTGGAGCCCGAGAACGACGCCTTCTTCATCTCCAAGCGCAGGCTGCCGTCGATCTTGCTGGACAGCTGGGAGCTGCGCAAGATCGCGCCGGAAGGCTCCGTGCTGCCCAACGCACTGGTCTCTTGGGACGTCGACGGTGACGGAGTGGAGGAGATCCTTCTCGGCACGACCGAAGGGCATTTCTTTGTCCTCAAGCCTGACTGCCGCATGCCGATCTACGCCTACACGGTGTCCGCGACCATTTCCGTCGTGCTGTACTCGGAGCAGCTGCGCCGCCTCATTCTCATCACGCTAGAGGGTCAGTGCGAGTGTTTCGATAACTTCCCCACACCACCGTCTGCGGCAGCGGCAGCGAGTGGCGTGAGCGAGGACGACGCCGCGGCTGCGGTGCGTAGCTCATCTGCAGCGGCGAACGCGCGGGCGGCGCTTCTGCGCTCGAAACGCATGCCGCAGCAGGGCTCCGTCACCTCGCTCGGCACCAGCGTCGACGGCGCAGGCTCGTACCTGGAGAGCCGGAACAACACCCCCAGCGCCGTCTTCCACGTCGCCTCGAACTGCCTCTGTGCGGACATGTCAACCGAGGCTGACCACCGCGACCTGCTCTTTCTGGGCTCCTGCGACAACCGCCTGTACGTGTACTCGGTAGACGATGGCGTGTGTCTGCTGTCGCTCTTCATGCATCAGCCCATCACGTGCCTCAAGGCCTTCTCGCTGCCGTGTCAGGTCCCGCTACCGCCTGTTCGCTTCGTCGGCGATGACGAGAATGAGAACGACAACGATGAGGACGATGACGGTGGGGAAGTGGCGACCGGAGAAAAAGGTCGACCCATGCCGCGTGGCAAGCCATCCTCCTCATCCTCATCCCCACCACCCGCATCCGCGCCAACACGGTCCACCGCAGACGTCCCACTGCTGGCGATCACGACGAGCACGAGTGTCGTGCTCCTCCCCGCCTCACACGCAGAGCTGCAGCGCTGGCGGCGGCAGGAGAAGCGCACGAACCGTCCGCTAACGCTCGCTGACGAGGACACCATCCGGCACTACCACGAGCTGCTCCGCAACCGCCGCAACGCCGCGAGCGCACGCACGAATCCGAGCGGCACCAGCCAGAACAAGGCGTCGGTGCCGCCGCCACTCAGCCCGGATAAGCACCTCGTCCCCGCTGCGAGGGTCACCACGCGTGCGAAAAGCGGGGCTGGCGTGCACGGCGCCGATGTGAGCGTGGACGGCAGCAGCGGCATTCACCCCACCACCACCACCACCAATATCAGCATGGCGGACGTGCCGCAGACGTTCGTTGAGGCGGAGATGGGATTTGGCTCTCCACCGTCATCCAGTCACACCTCGGCAAGCACAGTGCGAGCCGACGGTACCGCAGCGACCGACACGACGCCCGCGCTGTCGCCGTGGAACTCCACAACGGGTGCGAGCATCACCGCCACTGACATCCACGATCGCGCGCAGACAACAGTGAAGAAGGCCGCGTTGCCCCCAGGCAGTACTGCCAACCCCGTGCAGGCTGCCACAGCCACATCCACAGCCGCAGAGGCAGAGATGCAGAACAAGGACTACTACGCCCGCCCGCTCATGACGTTGCTGCAGCCGTTGTGGTTCGCTCGGCTCGGGCGGCACGCGCTGGTTGTGCCGCCGACGCTCTCGCCGGAGGACATGGCGAGCGGCAAGTTTGGCGTCCTGAACGCAGCGAAGCGGCACCGTGGACGAGGCACACGTCCACCGGTGAGCGGCTCAGCACGGGCGGTGCGTGACAGCCCCGGCACCAGGCGCGAGGGTATCGCCCAGACGTCTCAGTCCCACGAAGAGGCGGTGGATGAGTCCGGCGCACCGTCCACGCTGGCGACCGGTGGTGGCGGTGGTGGGCCACCACGTCGGGTAGGGGCAGCACCCAGCGGCGGCGCCGCCCGCAGTGGACCGTCGTGGGTCGCAGACGTGGATGACGTGCAGGACGCGGCCTCGTGGCTGCCCGTATCGGTGGACGTCTCGGTGGGTAGCAAGCGCGCCATGATGATCCTTTCCAGCGAGGACGGCAGGGCCTTCGTCGTGAGTCTGACCCCGCTGCGAGACGATGGCGAGTCCGCGCTCGTCACGCCAGCGCAGCACAGCCGCAGTGGCGGCGGCGTCGGTCGCGTGTGCGGCGCCGAGGCTGGTGCGGGTGCGGCACCGCGCAGTCGCAGTGGGCAGCGCTCTCTGGCGCGCGGTCTTGGGCCACGGCACGTCGATGTGGGGCGCGTCCGTGACGTCGACGCTACTGCTGCCGCCGCCGCGGCTGGCAAGACGATCGTTCTGTGCAGCAAGAAGGAGTGCCCTGCTCCACCGACTGACAAGTCGGGTGTGGAGAGGTCGCGCGCCCACGCGGGTCCACTCTCGTTCGAGAGCGCCTCCACCGCGCTCACGGATGACGTCACGGATGCCAGTAGCAGCGACGATGGCAACGGTGGTGGCGGCGGTGGAAGTCGGATGCAGCTTCCCAACGTCCGGCGCCATGCGCACGCGCAGCTCCACCACGATATTGTACTTCCACTCCCGCCCACATCGCGGCAGCTTCAGAAGATGCAGCGCCAAAAACACCAGCAGCAACGCCAACAGCAACAACAACAGCAACACCACCAGCCGTTGCAGCAGGTGACGTCGCACCACTCAGATCCGCTGCGCGTGAATCAGATGGAGTCCGACACCGACGACGGCAGGCCTCCCAGTGGTGCGGCGGGAGGCGGAAGCGTCAACACACAGGTCCCTATCGGTGACTGGCGTGACCTGGAGAGCCCGAACTCGCTCGTCTCGCCAACGTCACCGTTGTCGCCGGCCCCTATCCTAAGCACGCAGTGGCAGCCCCCAGCATCGCCAGCAGGCGTCTATGGACGCTCAGGCACAGGTGCGGTCCTGTCCCCCACTAACGTGCCAACATTCTCCTCACTGTCGCAACAGCAACAGCAGCAGCAACAACAACAGCAGCAGCAACAGTCCTCATCACCTGCCGCTGCGACGGAGCTGACGTTGCGGCTTCAGTGCGAGTGGAGCTCTCACTTTGGGCCGATTCCACTCGTTCAGCGCGCGCGCATCTTCGTCACGGGCGGTGAGGATGCCTTCACGGTGGTGCTCGTTGCCGCGAACGGTCGGTGCTACTCCTTCGACCCCGACAGCGCCGCCGCGGTGGAGTGCACGGTGAAGGCCGACTGCAGCTCCTTCACCCTCGTCGCGGGCAACTCGTGCTGCGCCGAGGCGTCGTCGGGGCCGTCAGCGAGCCCATCGTCAGACGCGCTCGCGGACGCTGCCGGGAGCCGCACACCGAGTGGCCTTGTCGCACGTTGGGGAGCCGACAGCCACGTCACGCCGACCAGCAGCGCGCGCAACGGGGCACTGTTTCTCAGCAACAAGGCGGGTGATGTGCGGCCCGTCTTCTGCGTGTGCGTGAGCGTCGACGAGCTGTGCCTGTACTCCGTCGGTGAGGCACACAACACGTCTGCCATTCCGTTCGCCATCACCCAGGCCGCAACGACGACGTCAGCGACAAGGGAGCCTGGAAAGGCCTCTGGAGAGGATGCCGCGGCGCACGGCACGAACAACAACAACAACTTCGGTAAAGGTGGCACGGCAGACATCTTCGAGGGCGGCGCTGTGTGCGATGGCATGCGCAACTTCACCGACGTGCACGACGAGAGGGAGCTACTCCTCGAGCTTGGCCACGCGCTCCTGGAGGCAGGCGACGGCGTCCTTCAGGCGCACCTGCACGAGGCGACCAGTGACCACCCGCGCGACGAAACTCTCATCTGGGCGGTGCGTGCGATCCTGACCAAGGACTACGCTGCAGCAGACTGGAACGTGCTGCAGCAGCTCGCTGACACAGACGAGCTCTGAGGTGCGAAGGCAGAGTGAAACGCGAGGAAAACAAACGAAACGAAAAAGAGAATCGGGCCAGAAGGACGACGGTCTTCACGGCCTTGACTGACAGTTGTTGTGGCGCTTTTGCCTCTGGATCACTTATCAGGACAGAATTTGAAAGACTGTAAAGCACTGTTGAACTAAGGAGGAAAGACATGGACAGTTACACCTCTGACTGACAAGCGAGATCACTGAGGCTCTTCAAGCTCCCCTCCTTGTTTGTTTGTCTGTTTTAAATCACGTGTGCAAATGATGTGCCACCTTTCTCTCTCTTCATCTCCCTCCCTCACTCACTCTTGTCACCTCATCTCTATGTTGAATGTTAGAATCTGTTCTGCTCTCTTTCGAGTCCAGGCCTCTAGACTTTAGATCCACGCGTGGACGCATACAGTTTTGTTTTATTTTTAGATATCAGTTCCACTTTTGTTTTTTTGTGTGTGTTTCTACTTCTTTTCACCCATTTTACTATAGATTTCCAGTACATCAATCCGCACCATGACTGACACCGTCGCTCAAGCAGCACAGAGTGGAGAGATTGAGGTCCCGTCCAAGTATATGATGTCCTCCATCCTCGTCGTCTCCTCCGACGACGAGACAGACGACACGGTGATCTCCTCCTCTGTCACACGCGCGCCGCTCATGTCCCGCGACGTCAACCAGGGTGGTGCGAACGCTGGCGACAAAACATGCGGGGTCACCAAGAAGAAGAACAAGAAGGCACCCAATCCACAGCCGTCGCCGATCCTGCACCCGTCGCCGGACATCGACAGCGACCGCCGTCGCACAAGCGTATCGTTCACTGCGAGCTCCTCCATCGGGTCGTCGCTGCTGGTGTCGAGTGATTTGGACGGCGTCACGGCCGCCGGTGCGGGTGCGGCAGCGCGCCGTCGCCACCGGCCGCGACAGACCAGCTTTGTCGAGAGTGACGGGCGCGTCACGCCACTGGAGCCGCCCAAGACCCCGACCGCAGCCCACGCTGCCGCTGCTGCTACTGCGACGACGGCAACCACGACTCAGACGAATCCGCTGCATCCGCCACTCGCACCCGTCCACCCCAGCCTGCCGCCCGCCGCTGGCAAAGAGAAACTGGAGAGCCGTGTGCGTGGACGCACGGCTCCGCGGCTGCCGAGTGCCTCGGGCAGCTACTCGCTCCGTCCTGATCTGACCGGCGTGGAGGCCGCGACGCCGCTGCCGCCGACGGTGAGTCACACCCCGGCCCCTACGAAGCAGCTTCCCGAGGACGCACCGGTCGCCTTCAACGCCCTGCAGTTCACTACCCTAGGCCAGAGCCTTCTCGAGCCACCTGAACGCAACGTAGAGGACGACAGCACGTTTGAGCAGAGAGTCGCACCACAGCCTGCACGACGGTCGGTCAGTCCTGAGGTGCAACTCGCCTTCGGCACCGGCAGCCAGCACCCGCAGCCGTACCACCACCCGCAGCAGCAGCGGCCGTGCTTGTTCTACGAGATGGGCTTCTGTGAGTGCGCCACGCACCCTGAATCAAACGCACCTGCTGTTGGTGCTGGTGCTGGGTCCACGCACACGGACACGCACCTCGTTGGCGTGGCGAGCGTGGTGCATCAACTCCTGCGCGGTCACCAGCGTCTCGAGCAGCAGTGCCAGATGCTGGAGGTGCGCTGCACTCAGCAGGCCGCACTCGTGCAGAGTCTGCAGACGGAGGTGGACTGTCTGCGTCGGCGCGTCTCGTCCGCGTCGCCGTCTCCGTCTGTTTCAGCGGCCGTGACTCCATGCCCACCTACTGATGGCGCCGCCGCGGCACCGCACGTGGCCCGCCCACCGGTCCTGTCGCGAGGCGAGAGCATGTACGCGCACAGGCTGCGTGAGCGCACGCACTCCGCGCAGCACCTCTACGGCCGTGCCGCGCCACCGTCGCCACCTGAGCTCCCTGTCGAGACCGCAGCGACACGGCCAGCGACGACCGCCACAACGCCAGGGATGATGACCATCACCGCGCCGCCAACCGACGGCAAGGTGCTTGCGGATGCGTTGCAAACGCCGAAATCCTACGGCCGCGGTGGTGGCAGCGTATCAGCAGGGCACACGGACCGCAGCAGCAGTGATGGCCGTGCCAGCCTCGGCCAAGCAGCGTCCCACGGCGACGGCCCCACACTCTGCACAGGCGGCATGACAGCGCAGAGCTCCACGTACCACAGCAGCAGCATTGTCAGTGACGCCGATGGCAGCCTCAACACACGGCAGACCCATTGCTTCCCGCTCTACCGGCGCGACGATTCCCTCAGCTCCATCTCGCAGCCGTCGAGTGATCTGCTCGGCACCGCTGACGAGCCCGAGGAAACGGACCTCCTGCAGCGCATTGTCTGCGACGCGGGCACGCCTCCCACCACCGCCACCACCTCCCTCGCCCTGAGCCACGCCAGGGTGTCGGGGCCGGCAGGAGCGCGCAACGGTGCACGTGACCGGCAGTTCTCGCCGCCGTCGCTCTCGCTGATCAGCACAACGCACCGGCCAGCTCAATTCGCATGGGCGCTGGGGCCGCTCGTCTCCGCCACGCACAACCCAGACGGCGGCAGCCACGCGCGCGGCAGCCCATCGGCCACCGAAAAGTGCGTGCCGTCGCCGACACGAAGTCCAACGGTCACGGCCCGCGGTGAGCTGCACGATGGCGACGAGGACGTGGATGTGGACGTGTCGGGGCTGCCACGGCAGCGTCTGGTCCCCACACCCCCGCTTTCACCCCTCAAGCGTCCGCGCACCCATGGAGCTGCGTCGCCGGTGAGCACCAGCCTTGGGGCGCCAGCGCAGATGATGACCAAGACCGCCGTGCTCCAGCGGGCCCCAACGATCGTCGCACGTGACGTTGTCGGCACTGCAGCCGGCGCCGGCACGACCACCACGCTCCAGGGCGCCACGGTGGATCAGCACAGTACCAGTTACGTGGGGCCTTCCACTGTGAGTCAGACCAACGCAGCGGGCCGCCTCCCACGGGCCACCTCAGCTGCCGCAGGATCTCTGTCAGCGCGGGGGGTGCGTTCGGTCTGCAGTCATTCGAATCTGAAGGAGTTCGAAAAGCAGCAGCGTCAGCTCGAACAAGACGCGCGCAAGCCGCAAAAGTGATCATACGTATCTGGTTCTCTCGAGCATCATTGGCACTTTATCTTTCCTTTTGTGTGTGTGTGTGTGTGTTGTGCGTTGACACTGTTTTGTTTCTCCCATATTTTTCTTCTTCGCGAACAACGGCAACGCGGATCCAGAAAATTCGTACGCCTGCTTCGCCATGTCCCACTAGATGTGCTTGCGCCGCTCCTGTTCTATTTCTTTTCTTTCTTTGTTTTTGTTTGTTTTTTCTTCGCTACGTTTGTGTATGTTTGTGTGCGATGACCTTGTCAGACAAGTCATCAACCGTTCAGTGTTAGCCATTCATTCACACCCACATTTTTGTTCACAAACACCGTCGGTGAGTGAGAGAAAAAAAAGAACAAGACAATAAAGCGAGATGCCCTTGTTGACAAACGGCTGATTTAGTCGTTTGACAACGAAGTAAGAAGAGATTTCCGAGTGCTGGTTTCCACCGCAGAATTCGTGTGGACGTACACTCATTTTAAGGGGTTCACCACTGCCGTCCTTGTGTCTAAGGTTGTTCCCTCCTCTCCCCCATCCTCTCGGTTCATCTGCACTGGTGTCGATGATAATGCTGATAGTAGTTGCCAACATTCCCTTCTCACGCACACTCTACTTCGCTGCCCATTCCCCTCCCTACCTTCTCTGCTCTCCCAACTGCCTATTGTGGCAACAGCATTTGCGTGTCGTGCCGCACGGGTTTCAGGTGACCGTTCCCAACCAAAGCTGCGACCATTGCAACTTTGTTGTTGTTGTTTTTTCTTTCGTTCTCTCCTTATCCATCGTTTCTTTGATATCTTTGCATTGTGTGTCGCAGCGTGACGCCAATCATTCCCGCGTGCCTGTTTGCGTAAATCGAACACTGACGCGCATCATCATTCCTCTCGCTTTTTTTGTGTTTCGTTTTGTTTTCTTCATATCAAAAAAAAACTTTTTTTTTAGACTCTCTTCATTACAGGATTTCCGTGTCTAGCCGATCTCCCAACAACAACAAAAGAAAGATAGCAATGCCACCCTCCACCACCTCTCAACAGACAGGTCGCCTGTCACGATCAGCGAAGGCGGCACAGGCAGACAATATTCGCGTGTACTGCCGCGTCCGACCACTGTCCAAGGAGGAGGAGAGCAAAGCGGCCACCAAGGATCTCTGCGTGGCCTTTCCCTCACGCCTTGATGACAAGCTGTCTCTCAGCTGCACAACGACACACAGTAGCGTCAACGCAGGGCCCGGTTCACCCGTGGCAGCCACGGCAAGCAGCATGGGCCCCAGCGGCAGCCCGAACGACACACACAACTTCACCTTCTCCGAGGTGTTTCGGCCTCTCGCCACGCAGTCGGACGTCTTTGCAGACGCGGGCCTGCCATCCGTGAAGGATGTCATGGCGGGCTACAACAGCACCATCTTTGTGTACGGTCAGACGGGCAGTGGCAAGACTCACACCATGTTCGGCCGCGTGCACCACCACGCATCCTCTCACCTCTCCGTCTTCGGCAAGCTTGTGAAACGCAAGAGCAGCACCAACGTGAATGGAACCTCCGTCCTTGGTGGCGGCGCCAGCGCCTCGTCCGATGTCAACTTCTTCGCCCTGCGTGCAACGGAGGGACTCGAGGCGGACGAGGAGGTCTTCTCTCCCGCACTGCCGACCTTCTCGCAAGAGGACAACGAGAGACCGTACGGCGACGGCGTGGGCAGGGACCGGCGTGGCTCAGCCGACAGCACCTTCACCGGGACCAGCGCCACGCGGACATCGCCGCCAGACACGTTCCGCAGCACAAGCGGGGCGATTCCCACCTCGGCGTCCGATCAGACATCCGGCATCGTGCCGCGCGCCGTGCGGGAGATCTTCACGCACATCTACACCGCACCCGTCACGACCGAGTTCGAGATACGCATCTTTTTTGTGGAGGTGTACATGGAACAGGTACGCGACCTGCTCAACCCAGACGGAGCCAAGGCCAAGCTGCAGGTCCGCGAGGACGTCGCTGGCCGCCGCTTCTACGTCGAGGATTGCGAGATGCCGTTTGTCACGAGCCCGAGTGAGATCATGCACATGGTGCAGGCCGGTCTCAAGCGCCGCGCCACCTCGGCGACCGCGATGAACGAAACGAGCAGCCGCAGCCACTGCATTCTCAACATCACCGTGAAGAGCACCGACCGCAAGCTGCACGAGTCCCGCGTGGGAAAGCTCTTCCTGGTTGATCTCGCGGGTAGTGAGAAGGTGTCCAAGACGCAATCGTCTGGCATGCGACTGGAGGAGGCGAAGCTCATTAACCGGTCCTTGACCTCGCTCAGCCAGGTCATCTCGAACCTCGCAGAGGGCCATCGCCACGTGCCGTATCGCGACAGCGTGCTCACCAAGATCCTCAAGGACTCCCTCGGTGGCAACGCACGCACCTCGCTCATCATCTGCTGCAGCCCCTCCGTGTACAACGCGGCGGAGACGCTCTCCACGCTGCGCTTCGGTGCGCGTGCCAAGACGATCAAGAACCGCGCCATCATTAACCGGCAGTACACGATCGAGGAGCTGGAGACGATGCTGCGTGTCGCGCGGCAGGAGATTGCGGAGTTGCAGAAGCGACTCGTGCAGCAGCGCCAGACACCGCAGGGCAAGGTGACGGCCTCCTCCTCGTCCGCGTCTGCGGCGAGCGCTGGGGCGGAGACGCAGCGCCCAGATGGCAGCTCACCTCCGCACGCCGTTCGCCGGCTTGATGTGGCCGACACGCACAACGATGGCGATGAGAATGAGGAGGCTGATGGCGACAATCGTTCTGTGGCCGATGAGGACGGAGACGCGACCGGTGCCCTCGAGGACGCGGAGGATGAACTCGTGCTCGTCTCCCTGCGGCAGCGGTCCCGCGAGAAGATGCAGCTCAACGACCTGCTCGCGGAGCTGGGCATGGCAAAAGATGCCGTCAAGAGCGCCGACGAGGCCAACGCGGCCCTCAGTGAAGAGCGTGAGACCATGCGGCAGCGGGCGACGTGTCTGGAGGAGGAGTGTGCGCTGTGGCAGACGGCCTACCAAGGCGTGCGCCAGCGCCTCGCCCACCGCCAGCAGCAGCTGCAGGAGCGCAACGCGACCATCACGACGCAGCAGAACGAGATTCGGGCCCTCATCAGCCAGATGGAGGAGTGGCTGGAGCCACTGCGAGTGGCCACCGCGGCCGTCGCAGAGACCACCGGCGAGCACCGCTTCGACAAGTCCGTTCCACGCCCGCGCCGACGCACGCTGATCGCGCTCGAGTCTCCGGTCGCCACAGGGCCCAGCAGCACGAGCAAGCGCGTGGCCGGTGCCGACACGAGTGAGGTCGTGCTGTTCCCGTCTTCGGGGCAGAACAGCGGCCCCACCACCACTTCGCAGCAGACGTCTCCGACCACTGCGCGAGCCCCCTGCCAGGCAGGGGAGTTCGCGCTCTCCCCTTCCGCACGCGCCAATCAGGCTGCGTTGGAGCGGGCCGCCGCCTCAATGGACGGGACGCAACGGATGCCGAACAGCGTGGAGTCACCCGGCATGCTCTCCATTCCACCGAGTGCGGCCAACGGTCTGGGTGGTTCACCGCCGCCGAACACGTCACCGCGCATGCCAGCGCCGCTGCAGCTGTCCCCGCTCGCAGCGACGAACGAAGAGCAAGAGACTGTGATGACGGACGGCGCTGACGAAGCTGGTGAAGCAGAGCGCGCCGCGCTGTCCGAGGCTGCGGCCGCGCGCATTGTCGAGCTCGAACGTGAACTCGCTGTGACGCAGCGTGAGTTCGACGCCATTCGCCAGAACTACGCCGCGACGACGCTGGAGCTGCAGCTGTCACAGAAAAAGCTCCTCATCCGGCAGAATCGCATCGAGAGCCTCAAGATGAGTCTTCAGCAGGAGTGCGACACGAACCGGGAGCTGCGGCAGACGGTTGAGAACGAACACAAGGGGCTGCGCAACCTCGTCCAGGTCGCGCGCAACGACGCCACCTACTGGCGACGACGATACGAAGAGGTGTGCGCGAGCAGCGGGACACCGGTCGTATCGGGACTCGACAGAGCACCTTCCCCGCCACCACAGGCACAACCACAGGTGCAGCCTTCTGGCGAGCGCGCTGCCAGTGAAACCGTGGCCGCAGAAAGCTCTGGCCTCACCCCAAAGCCATCCATGGACAGAACCGGCGCGACGTCCAGGCCTCGCGAAGAGTCACAGAAGAGGTCCGAGGGCTTCAACGTGTTCAAGAGTATCTTCGGAGGTCAAAAGTCACAGCACAGCTAGTGTGTGTGTGTGTGTGCGTGTGTGTGTGTTGCTGTTGGTGTGTTGCGTCTTGTTGCCGTCTTGGTGTCACACTTTAGAAGCTAGCTTTTTTACTGCTTAGAAACAGACAAGAGAAATCAAGCAAAAAAAAAGAAATGTCAAAGCCCTGCACGGTGGTATTTGCTCTGGCACGTCCAGCATGTGTGTGTGTGTGTCACCGTGTTACCGCACACGTGTGATTGTGTATTCTGTATGCTTTGCAGCGCCCCTCTTCATCTCTGTCTTTCCCCAGTACCACTTACTCGGTATGTTTTCTGTACTGAACGCACACGACCTCCCCCCCCCCCCTATTCCACCACATATTCCTCTCTCATATATGCATTCTGCAGGTCCTTCGAACGTGTCTGTTTGTTCGGTTGTGACTCTCCACTTGTTTTGCTTTTCAGTTGTAAATACCCTTTTAGCCTCTCTATCTCTCTCTCTCTCGTGAGTGAGTGAGTGTCATGTCGAGTTTCTCGTCGTTTCGTGAATACCGCGTGCACCATGCTGGTCCCAGCGGCCTTCTCGTTCAGCTCCCCGGCCAGAGCGGTTTTGGCAAGCTGACGCGCGAGACGCTTGGCAACGATGCGCTGGCGGATCGCCTGCTGAAAAGTCTCGCCAAGCGCGAGTACGTGTCGGCGGTGATGCGGCGCAAACGTGACGCGGAAGGCTACCGCCTTCTGAGTGTGTCCCTCGAAGAGGCCTGGACCGACCTGTTTGCGTACCCCCTTCCTGTCTCCTCCCTGGTCTCCCAGCTGCTGCGGAAGCACCTGCTCATCGGCCTCGGCAGCACCACCGCAGCGCGCGTCGTGCGATCGAGCGCCAAGGGCACCATCTTCACGATGCCGCCGAACATGACGGCCGTGGCGACTCTCGAAGACGTCGCACACCACGCCGGTGGCGGTGGCGGTGGCGATGAGAACGATAGTGACGACAACGCCGACGACACAACGGCGAACAGCAACGCCAACCACGCTGGTCGTGGCGCTGCCGGCTCGACCGTGGAGGTGCGGCTCCTGAACTACGATGTCGCCGCGCAGGTGGTCAACGTGACAGCCAAGCACGACGTCATTGAGCGGACCCCGTACGACACGGCGGTCTCGGCCTCCGCCCTCGCGACGATCCAGCCGGGGACGCTCATCACCGGCACGGTGCTGCTCTCGTCGACGGACGACGGCTGCGCGGTGGTGGAGATCGGGGTCGACCTGGGCGAGCGGGCCACGCAGCGTGTGAGTGTGCTGGGCTACTACGTCTACGACTGGGACAAGACGGGCAAGGTGACCCCGCCGACGATTGGCCACACGCTCTCTCTGCGCGTCGAGTTCGTCCCCGAACTGCCGGTGCTGCGCGACTTGCTGCCGCTCGTCATCCTCTCCTCACGCGCCAGCTTCAGCGAGGAGCCCATCGTGCGCCGCGTTCGCCCAGCTGTCCGAGGCCTCTTTGGTGCTTTGCCGTGGCGTCCCAGCGCGGACGACGTGAGCACCAAGGAGGACGCCGACGGGGCGGACGAATCCTCCGCCGAGCCCAAGACCCGCCGCCGCCGCCTCGAGGAGGCCATCGATGCGTACGAGCGCGCCATGGACACAACGCTCCCGACGAGCCCTGAGGAGTTCCGGCGCCTGTTGCTTGCGAACCCTAGCAGCAGCTACCTGTGGACGCAGTACATGGCGCACCACGTCGGCCTGCACCAGTACGAAGAGGCGCGTCAAGTCGCGGAGAAGGCTCTCCAGACCATCGGTACCAACGAGCCTCAGGAACGCCTCAACGTGTGGGTCGCGTACCTGAACGTGGAGAACCTCTATGGTACCGCCGAGTCGCTGGAGTCGGTGTTTCAGCGCGCGCTGCGGCACCAGCTGGAGCCGTTCCCACTCTACGAGCGACTCGCCGACGTGTTCGCTGCGTCCAAGAAGAGCATTCAGCTGCTGGCGCTGTGCCGCACGATCACCAGCAAGTTCCGCGAGGAGCGCTCCGGCTGGGAGCGTCTGGGTATCGTGTTGGTGGATCAGGGCAAGCGCGACCAGCTCAAGCGCATGCTGAAGGACATGGGCGATGCGCTCAAGCGCGACGAGGCCGCGCACACCATCGTCCGCATCGCGGTGCACGAGTACAAGAGCACGAACAACATCGAGAGCGGCCGCGCGCTCTTCGAGGGCCTCATCGCCAAGACACCGAAGAAGTCCGACGTCTGGTCCGCCCTCCTGGACCAGGAGCTGGCTCTTCTGCAGAGGCGTGCCGTGGAGAGCTCCGTCCCACACACGCGCAGCATCTTCGAGCGTGCCGTCTCGATGAGCTTCCCCGCCAAGGTTATGCAGCAGTTCCTGACGCGCTTCTTGTCGTTTGAGAAGACCTTCGGTGGGCCACAGGATGTCGAGAAGGTCAAGCAGCGTGCGCGCGCGTACGTGGAAGGAAAGATCCACGCACTGACGGGTGCGGCTGACAGCGCACCTGCTTAACGACGGTGGGCCATTACTTTTCTCCCCCTTTCTTTTCTTCACGAGTAATCATAAAGAACACGCACGCTGTGTTTTGTATGTGGGTGTGCGTCCTGGCAGCATTCCTTGTTTCTTTCTTCTCCAGCTTTCGCTGCGCCTCTTTTGAAAGAGAGAGAAAGAGCGACTTGAAAGCGAGGTGGAGACACATGAGTGGGAACGCTGACGGAAACGCTGGTGAGTGTTGCCCAACGATAAAATGGATCGGCTAACTGCAGAGCGTTTTGCTGCGAATCATGACAGAATAATGAAAATGAAAATAATATACGTCACACAAACAACAGGAGCGAAGCGGCACATGTTCTACCCTCGCTCCTCTGTGTATGCGTCTTGGTGGCATTCCTCTGCGTCAGTGCCGAGAGATGCCTCGCGTGCGCAAAACAAAAAAAAAACTCTGAATGAGGACGGCGTGTCAACACATGTGTCACTGACCCTGTATCGCCACGCTCCACACCGTGTCAGAAAAGGCAGATGAGCTTGAACGCGTGTGTGCACGAGTCTCCGCCAAGAAAGCGGTGCGGTCTCTCTCTCGCTCTAGATTCCCGCTTGCACGAACTAACATACCTATCTCACGCCTCACCTCCTCCTTTCCACCTCCTCTTTCTGTGTCGGCGCAACACACGCACGCACACACAAAAAAAAGAAGTAAACGCAAGGTACTGCACCACTTCTCCGCTCACCCCTTCGCGAGCAACGAGTTCTGTGCATTACACGACACGAGCCCACCATCGGGAGCAAAACACCACCGCCCCTCATACACGTCTCATCTTCTTTGTTTCTTTTTTGTTTTCGTTTTTTTCCTTCTAGAAACAGACATCACCACACGCACACGCACGCATCATGGAGCAGTTTGACTCTGTCCGGACGATGATCGACAACTTGCGGTCGGAGGACCCGGAGCTCCGTCTCAATAGCATGCGTGGCATCCACCTGATTGCCGCCACTCTAGGCCCACAGCGCACACGCGATGAACTGCTGCTCTACCTCACTGACTACCTCGACGACAATGACGAGGTCCTGCGTGTGTTCGCGAATGCTCTGGGCACCATGCTGCAGGAGGTTGGTGGCATCGCATTCACCACGAGTCTTCTCGGGCCCTTGGAAATGTTGGCCGGGCTCGATGAGATTACCGTCCGTGACGAGGCTGTCTCGTCTCTGAAGCTCGTCGGCACGACCATCTTTGCGCCGAACGCGGCCTCCGCCTCTGGTGCGTCGAAGACTGACGTCACTCGGGCACAGGAGGCGTTTATCGAAGTTGTTCAGCGCTTGTGCAAGGGCACGGTCCAGAGCCGTAGCACCGCCGCCTTTCTCATCGGGACGGTCTACACAGCCAGCGGGGCGTCGATGCGCGCGACGTGCATGAGTCTGTTTCTTAGTCTCTGTGCGGATGAGGAGATCAGCGTGCGCCGCTCCGCCTGCGTGGCGATTGGGGAGGACTTTGCCAAGGTGCTCGGCAGCAAGGCCGTGGACCTCGTCCCCACCTTCACGGCCTTCGCGAAGGATGCGAATGACGGCGTGCGCCTGCAGGCGGTGCCGGTCGCGATTGCGCTGCTCAAGGTGCTCCCCGAGACGCAGCACTCGACGGTCCTGACGACCCTGCGCGGGCTTGTGGGCGACAGCTCCTGGCGCGTCCGCTACATGCTCGCCGACAAGCTCGGCGCCGTGGCCGACGCGATCTCGTCCCCGGACGTGGTCAAGTACGTTGTGCCTGCGTTCCGGCAGCTCTGCCAGGACGCGGAGGCCGAGATCCGCGCGTCAACGGTGTTCACGATGGACCAGACGCTCGCCCGCTGCAACGATGTCACCGGAAAGCGCGAGCTGCTCCTCGCTGGCACGCGCCTCGTGACGGACGACAGCGCGCAGGTGCGCATGAGTCTTGCCAGCAGCGTGCTGAAGTCCGTCTCCAGCCTGCCAAAGGACATGTGGAGCACCACGGTCGTGCCGACCTGCACGGCGCTGCTTGGCGATGCCGAGGCCGACGTGCGGCTTGCGCTCGTCTCCGGCTTCAGCGCCATGGGCGACACGAGCGAGGCGAAGGAGGTGGCGCCGCAGCTGGTGCCGGCCGTCATCGCCCTCGCCGCTGACCCGAAGTGGCGGCTGCGCGAGACGGTGGTGTCCCAGGTGCCATCCCTCATCACCGCGCTCGGCCAGAACGCGGAGAAAGTGCTAGATGTCTGTGTGGAGCGCCTGACGGATCGCGTCGCGACCATCCGCGAGGCCGCCGTCGCCTCCTGCTGCAAGCTCGTCGACCAGCGCGGCCCTGCCTGGGCCACGACGAACCTCTTCCGTCGCGTGCAGCCCCTGGTCAAGGACACGAATTACTTGCACCGCGTGACACTGTGCCATCTCTACGGTGCCATGGCAAATGTGTCGTCACTCACGCCAGAGGCCGTCGCGGCCGACATTTGGCCCACGCTGTCTCAGACCCTTGCGCGCGACCCCGTCATCAACGTCCGCATCAACGTCGCCTTGGCAGTGCGGCAGCTGCTGAACAAGGGCAAGATCACCGATCGCCAGGCCGAGACGGTCCTCGGCAAGCTGCGCTCAGATACGACGGAGGACGTGCGTGATGCTGCCGCTTCGAAGGCCGCGCCGAAGGTACCGACGAGACCATAGAACGCCACCTACACTTGACGAAGAGAATGCGTGGAGGCTGCGTGTACATGTTGCCCAATCACACACACACACCCCTCTAATCTGTTCAGGTGGTGCGGATGGCGTTGGTGGTGAGGTTTGATGGTTGTGTGTTTCGTGTGTTTTGTGTGTTTTCGTTGTTTTCGTCCCCGAAAAAATTGTCCGTCCCGCTGTTCAATAGAGAGCTCACCAACATCATTTCTTGTAAAGAAAAGAAAAGAAACACGTGGGCGCAGGTAGCGCGCAGCACTGTGAAAACAAATGAAATGGCAAACTAGTGGCTCTAGTTTCTTTTTGTTACTGTTGTTGTTCTCCCGCTCCTTGTGATGAGCACGGCGACTGGTGGCTCTTGAAGCCAGCAGAGCCTGTGTGTCTTGTCAGCAGAGAGTCGCTAGGCTTTTTCACTCTCGCCTCGTGACCACGGCTTGTGCTGTGCGACTGATTTATCTCTCTCTCCCTCTGCCTCCGTCTTTCATGGGCAGTGTGTTTTCTCTCACGCCGCAACATGGACGGTGCGCAGTCGCCCGTCGCCTGCATCCCATGGTAAGTGTGTGGCCTCCTGTCACGCCCTCCTCTTGTAGTCATACTGCCTACTCCTCTTCTCTTCACGCTTCTCCCGTCTCTCCTCCTCCTCCCTATCCAGTGCTGTGTGAGTGTGCGAGATTTGTGTTTTCTGTTTGAGTGGGTCCCGTTGTTGCGCGTCACCACTTTGGGATTCTTTCCCCTCCACTTCTCCGCTTTTTCTTTCTTTTGTTTTATCTCCTTGGTTTTTTTCTGATGCTGCGTCGCACAGTTGCTTTTCTGGGTAGACCGAAGGGCCCACCGGGGCAGCGTCCTGGTAAGGAGTACCGCCTCACAGTCCCCTACCGCAGCGAGGTCACCATGCTGCGCCAGTGCGGCTTCAAGCGCTTCAACAGTAATATTCGCGAGCTCTTCAAAAAGCCTCTTGTGCAGAACAACATCAAGGCAATCCCACGTGATTTGGGTGAGCTGCCACGCAACTACGTGCTGAAGCTGCTCTTCTTCAACCAGCCTGTGCGGCTCTTGGACCTGTGGGAGGTCTGCAAGCAGCACGACGACGTCCCCCTCGACTCGGCGAAGCACCTTCGCCTGGTGCTCAAGATCGCCAAGATGCAGCGCTGGGTCTACGCGGAGAAAAACATGACCAACAACATGTATTACTACTACGTTGACCAGCGACGCATGCACGAGGTGCAGGCCATGGTGCGCGCTGATGAGGTGGCACGCAAGCAGCGGGAGATGGACGAAGCAGCGCGCGCCGCCCAAGTTCAGGCCGATGAGGACGCCATCAAGGAGGAGCAGACCGAGGATAGCATTCAGGCGTTGCAGGCACTCTTGGTGCACAACGTATCTGCGATTCGTGATTTCGACCCAGAGTTCACGGAGCAGAAGCCCTACGTGATGGAAAGTGGCGCCGTGAATTGTGCGTGGCACTGGCAGGACGCCCCATCATCGGCTTTTACGCGCCAAGACGGTGTGCCCGCACACGAGGACGGAGACGATAGCGGTGCAGCGAATCGCCAGCGTGCCTGAAAAAAAAAAGATCGAAACGAGACGAGAAGAAGCTACGACAGTGTGAATCTGTGTTTTTGGGCGTTGGCGTGTGCGTGTGTCTGTTAAGCATTCTTCAAACAAACGAGAACAAAAACATTTGATCAATGTACATGGTGCGGAGAAAGCTTGTCTGTCTGCGCGAGTTGCCGCCGTGTCCCACCACATTCAGACACAGCATGAAATGTCAATGACTGGGTCACGTCCTGCTCCGATGTGCTCAAGGCGTTGCCTTCTCTGACACACACAGAGAAGGGATAGGTCCATCTTGCTGCGCGTGTTTGTGTGTGTCTGTGTCTGTGCTCAACGCTTTGCACTTTTGCTTTTGCTTCACGCTTAGCCACTGTACGTTGGCTCCATTGGCTTCCATGATTGACCGTCTCAGCACGTCGGAAACCCGTTCTGTTTTGTTTTTTCTCTCTCCCTCCCTTCATCTCTCAATCCCTCCACAGCTCTCTCTCTCACCCTCTCCAAGTAACGAATTCGAAAAGGAATCAAGGGGGAAAGTGGATCGACCGTGTTTTCACGTCGTTGTTGATTTTTTCTTTCTTCTCTCTCGCTCGTTGGTGTGTCTCATTACCGTTGATATCCTTTTCATTACTTCGTCCTCACTCTTACACCTCTTCACCATGCAAAGCGCCGCGCTCTTTGGTGTTGTTGTGCCGGGCAACCCCGTCCTCACAAACATCCAGCAGGTGGATAGCGGCAAGTGGCTCGCCTCGCTTGGCTTCGCGCCAAGCACGTTCATGGCGTTCCTCACGCAGTCCCAGCCGCTGCCGGCCGGCCACGGCATCTCCGTTTACATTGGGCGCGAAGGCTCGAGTGACTTCCAGTACCTCGGCTACCTCGCGGAGGGCCGACCGAGCTCACTGTTCCAGGTGCCCGCCGTGTTTCTCGATGCCATGTCGCCGATCCGCGTTGTGCTCGGGCTTTCCCTCGAGCGCGAGCAAGACATTGTGAATCTGGGCGCCACCGTGCACCAGCCAATGCAGCAAATGGAGGCTGCCACGCGCAAGGCCATCACGGAACGTTTTTTAGAGGACTTCTACAACTTTCTGATGAGCTACGGCCGATCTGTCGATCCGAATCAGCCCATGCTTGGTCTCGAAGCCGGCACGGAGTACGTCGTCATTCCAGCGAACTTCGTAGACAAGTGGCGTCAGCGCGTGCAGACACGCATCGAGAAGGACGCTTCACTGCTGAAGTAGTGCGTGCTCGTGAGATGGCCATTACTATCACTGGGGTGGTGTGGCTGTCGTTGTACTCTCTCCTGCGCTTCACATGCTCCTACTTGCGCGCGCTTGCAAAGGGTGCGCTTTGCCATATTTATCGTTGCTCTATCACTCTCATTGTGTTTCCATGTTATACCATTTCCCTACCTGTTCCCAAATGAACAGCCGCATTGTTATCTGGACAAGAGATCACTGGCTACGCAGAACAGACGGGTGGACGGTGGTTGCTCCCCTGTGTTGCTTTCGGCGAATGAAGCAGTCGCAATTCCACGTTTCCGTGAATGGCTGTTGATCAAGTGACTCGCAGAACTGTCGCAGTACTGTCGCTGCTGAGTGTCTCTCTCTATCTCTCTATTTGCGTTCTCCTACACTCCATTCCATCGCCATCTCTCTATCTCTCTCTTACTCGCTTTCTTGCGCACACAAACACACAAACAAAAAAAGCAAATCACTTTATTCATTTTCGATCCTTGATCTTGGAAAAGTGTTGGCGTCGTTCGCGTGTACAGTCACACAGTAGTGTTCAAACCGTACGCGCACACTCCCTCTCACTTTCTTTCTTTTTCTCAGCGTCCATTGTTTTATATTCCTCTCGTTTTCCTCCACGTTTTTTTTCTTCTTTTATTTCCATTGGTTTGTTTGTTCGTTTCTTTTTGAGTAGGAAAAGCACCAGTAGCAGAACTAGTCGCTATTGAAGCCCCCCTTCTACAACGCGTGGTGACACCTACACCTCTGTGCGTCCAGCCTTCGATAGTATTCTAGTCTCGCCTTTGTTTTTCCCCTCTCCCTCCCCCCTCCCTCCCCCCATTCCTCCATTTCCTCTTTTTGGTTTTTTTATTCAGGCGTGTAGGTGAAGGCTTACTAATAATTGGTTCTTCTTGCTTCACCAACACAGTTCCTTTCCTTTCCTTTCTTTTCCACCTTCACCTGCTTCCTTTTGAATTTGCTTTGGCTTTCTGGCTTTCTCTTCCTTCCTGGATTTCACTCTTCTCACCAGGCTCAAAGCTTGCGCAGTTGAAAGTCAAAGATCAAAATACCGTCTGCATTTTCGCACTTTGTTGCCGCGCATTTCCTTTGACGCACGCTTGAAGAAAAGAGAAAGAGAAAGGAAACAGCGGAAACTGTTGAATTACGTATTAGGGTCTTTCTGTGTTTAACAAAGTTATTTTTCGCCCCTAATCCCCTCCCACAGTGATTCGTCGTTTCTTCCCCCCTCTCTCTCTCTCTGTTCCTCCTCTCCTTGCCATTTTCATCTGCAAGAGCCAAGGAAAGCCGTGTTGCCATCGTAGAATCGAAGTGAACAAGGAAAAAAGCAACCAGAAGAAAAAAACAGCGCGAGAATCACTTCCGTGTAGTAAGCAAGTCTCAGAAGCAGATCGCAACACAAGTGAGCAAACCACACTCACACACACACACAAAGCAGTGATTGAATCGACGGCGCACTTCTTTGCGTGGGACCCGACATTGTGTGAATCCTACGCTTTTTGTCAGCTCGTTCCCTTTCGCAAAGTTGCCGAATTATCTTTTCTGTCTCTCTCTCGCCCCACGCCAGTCACCTTTTCCCCAAATTGTAAAATCACCCTTTTTTTTGGATTCCGTGCGAAGGCAGTGTCTGGGTTTGGGTTTTTTTTCTTCCCATCTTCCTCCCACACACTCCCACTTCGTGATTTTTCGCTCGTCTCGCCTCTTTGTTGTTGCCGGGTATTCCCACTTTTCTCTTTTTTTTCGCCCCCTCTTCTCGCTCTGTAAGTGCCTTGCCCTGGCATACGTGTGTCTCACAGTCCACTCGTTTCGTTTCTGGAGCCAAGAAGAAGGCCTTGTAACGGCAAGAGTTCACACGCCCCCTCTGAAGCTCAGTGTCCTCGTGTGAATTCTTTTTTATATACTAGTTTTGTCGCTTTTTTCCCTCCTCATCTCTCTCTCACCCACTTTCTCTTTAATTACTTCACGTTGGGTTTTCGTCGCCTGAGTGTGCACTTCCTTCTCTGACGTTTCTGAAGGTGTACGTTGTGTGTGCGTGTCTGGCCCAAGCACTTCCCGAAAAAAGTGACGGCTGACCATTGCCTACCTACAGGACCGACAAAAGAAAAACCGGAAAACCAACTTAATCGGCGTTTTTTGTGCTGCGCAGTAATCACTATTTGAGACTGGTGTGCCCAGAAACGGAGCATCAGTGAACGAAGAAAAAGACAAGGTACTGAACCGCCCTTTGGAAGCGCAGCACCCCGTCAACAAAAAAAAACAAGAAAAAACAGATCCACAATCAGACATCTAAATAACCGAAAAAACAAAAAACAAAAACATCAGAAAGTTGTCGCTTTCAAAGACAGCAACACAATTGGTAACGACGCCACTAAGCCTCAACCCGGCTCTACGCAAATAGAACTCGCCTCTTGTCTTGATCACCAATGGGTGGCTTTCCGTCCCACGACGCGGCTGGGTTCATCTTCACAACGGCTGTGCAGCCCTTGTACGCGGCCGGCGCAGGGAGCAGCCTGACTGGCATGGCCGGCAGCACAGGCACCGCCACAGGTACCGCTCCGGCTGCGACCGCTCCAGGAGCAGCGGCTGGTGCCGGTGGGAGCGGATCCGGTGGTGGCAACCGTAGCACCACGACGTCTGCCCACGCGCCTGGCACTGGGCCCGTTGAAATCTGCCTCATTCCGCTCTTCAGGCGGTACTTCAACGACAACAACAAGAAGCTCAAGGAGGCGGTGTCGAACCTGTACATTAACCGCGACAGCAACGGTAATGGCAATGTCAATGGCAATGGTAATGGCGGCGCAGCGGCGGCGGGACAGAAGCGGTCTGCGCCGGGCGCAGCGGCGCCGACGTGGGCCCCCATTCACACAGTCAACAGCGGCAGTATCCACGACTCGCCCATGATGCTCGCGCGTCCTGCGCCGTTCACGATCGAGCATCTCCTCGGTGATGTCGAGGCCTCGTTCTACGCGAATGGCGGCGTCATGCTCCAGGCCGAGCCACTCGCACACTTCAAGTCCGACCTGATCAAGGACGCCCGCGAACGCAAGCGCAACGAGCTGAACGAAGCCCTCTTCAGCGTTGGCTGGGGTGGCAAGTTGTCCGCCGCCAAGGACGGCGACGCCGCGCACGACGTGGACAGCCCCATCCCGCCCAAGCCCCCAGGCGGCGCGGAACGACCGGGCAACGACGTGGGTCGCGCCACCACGGCGGAAATCGCGGCTGGGCTTGCGCGCGTGGCCGACATGCGCAGCGCCCCTGTTCTCCGCCCCGTGCCCTGCGCCGTCTGCATCATCGAGCCGGAAGGCGGCGGTCGCGGTCGCGGCGGCAATCACCACGTGCACAACGCGCCGCTGCTCGTGAACGGCGTGCCCATCAGCGACTGGATCACCGTGCAAGGCCGCAAGGTTCACTGCATCGGCTATCTGTCCTGCTTTGCGACGCAGAGCGACGCCTACACGGCGCAGGCCGCCGCCGGCGCGAGCCCGTCCAATCTCGATGAGCCCTTCACCAGCCTCGGCTCGCACCAGCGCTACCACTCCTCGTCTGAGACGCACTCGCCGCGCGAGTTTACGGTCACAAGCCCGCAGACCAGCAGCGGCACCAACACGGGTTCCCCAGGCGCCCCGACCCCGCAGCACCAGCGCATCCTGGACGTCGATGAGAAGGGCCTCAACGTCTACCTCGAGCTGGTCCTCGAGCATGAGGAGAGCTTCAGCTACATGGTGGAGCCCATTGTGCTGCTGGCGTGCATGTCATTCCGCTCACAGTTCATGACGTGTAGCATGTGGCAGCAGTCCTTCTGGAGCACGACGGTGGAGGAGGCCTACTACCACCACCTCCAGCTTCTCAACGTGCACGTGCGCATTCGCAAGACGCAGTACGCACGCCTCAAGTCCCTGTACCAGCAGTTCCCTCTGATGGAGCTCGTCGATGACTTGGGCTTCTCGGAGCGGATGCAAGCCGGGCAGAGCGCGACACAGCAGGATGGTGAGGCCGAGCAGCGCCAGGACTCCGTCAACGGCGGCGCGTCCAGCGGCGGTAAAGACACGATCACCACCGAGCCCAACGGCGATCACGGGGACGACAATGACGACGACCACAAACCCAATCGCGCTGGTGAAGCAGAGAAAGAAAGAAAAGATGATGAGGATGATGATGACGACGATGAGGAGGACGAAGAAGAGGAAGACGGTGGTGAGACGGACGGCGCACACAAGGCGGATCAGGACGGGCATGAGGAGGGCAGCAACGCGGGTGATGCCGCCAGCACCGCCGATGGTGAGCAGGGGGATGCCGAGGAGGATGACCCTCACCCGAAGCGGTCCGCCTCTACCACGGCCGACAAGCCCGCGACGGAGACCGCGAACAGCATCTCCGCTCCGAGCCGCCGCAACCGCAGCCACCGCAATCGCCGCCGCCAGCGTCGCGTCCGTGTCAGCCTCGACCGTGACCAGATCTACCGCGAGACGATCAGTACACTCCCCACCTTCCACCTCTACCAAGACAAGGCAGCTCACGGTGGCGTGCTCGGGAGCGCTGACGGCACGATGCTGCTCGCCCATAACCGCTCCGGCTCCTCAACGCCTGGCGCGCAGTCCGACAGCAGCGACCAGTGCTCTGTCGAATCCGCCGACGGCGTCGAGCTGCGCTTTGAGGGCGGCATCCTCGCGCGCCTGACCAAGTTCATCGCGGAGACGGCGTCCTACGAGACCGTGAAGAGCAACTACGTGCGCTGCGACATGGGCCCGTTGATGAAGGAGCGCCGCCACCTTATGGCCGCGCACCGAGAGGCGCTGCAGGAGTATCTGGATCACCAAGAAGAGGAAGAGCGGCTTTTTGGCAGCGAGAAGATCGTGATGGCGCTGCAGCAGTGGATCAAGGAGGGTAAGCGGCTGGAGGAGCAGCGCAGGCTCCTGCCAGAGCCAGCCAAGCCCACCGGTGCCCCAGCGGCCAGGCAGCCGGCGGTCGTGGCGCCGGGCGCGACCGTGGCGACGGCAGCACCGTCAGCCAGCCCCGCGAGCCCAGGTGGCAGCGTGCCTATGATGATGTACGCCCCAGGCTATGGTCTGGTCAACGTGATGATGCCCGGTGGTGGCGCCAGCCCCAGCGTCGTGCAGCCTGCCACGCAGCCCACGCAGATGATGTTCGTGCAGCCCCAGGCCGTCGCGCAACCACAGCCGCAGCAGTACTTTGTTGGTCCCAACGGTCAGCTCATGATGGCTGTGCCGAGTGCCCCCACCCCGACCGCGTTCTACTCGCCGTATCAGACAGCATCAGTCATCCAGACCGCCATGCAGGCACCGTCTCAGGCGAGCACACCGATGCAGCAGTCGTCACGCCCTGCGACGCCACCACAACAGCAGCAGCAGCAGTCCAAGAGCGCCGCGCAGCCGGCCACAGCCATTCAGCTTCAACAGCAACAGCAACAGCAACAACAAGCTCAAATCCAGCAGCAAGTCCTACTTCAACAGGCCCAGCAGCAAGCGCACCTGCAGGCCCTGTATGCTCAGCAGCAGGCCCAGCAGCAGCACATCTACCAGGTGTCTCAGCAGGTGGCCCAGCCGCAGCCTCAGAGCTACACCTACATGATGGGGCCTGGGGGACAGCTCGTGCTTGTGCCGATCAGCCAGCCAGTCGTCGCACAGGCGCAGCCCGGCATCACCACAGTGCGCCTGCCACAGGGTCTTCCCGCGAACTTGAATCCGCTTCAAATCCAGCAGCTCATTGCGCAGCAGCAGCAGCAACAGCAACAACAGGCTCAGCAGCAACAGGCTCAGCAGCAGCAGCGCTCAGGCTCCAAACCCAGCACACCCAGCTTCCATCCGGACTCTGCGGTTCCCTCGGCCGACGGGGCACACGGCACGGCAGCCATGCCAACCATCAAGGTTGGTGGCGTCGTTCTCCCCCCTGAAGGTATCAACGCGCAGGCGCCGATCCCACAGAGCGCGACGGCGCCACCGCCGTCCTACGCCGCCTCGGCTGCCGGCTTCATGTCGGCACCAGCCACCGGCACCTCGCCGTCGCCGCAAATCCAGCGGGGCGGTGGCACAGCGCCCGCCAGGCCCGGCGGCGACGTGGGCAGCAGCGGCGTTGCGGAGCCGAAGAGGAGCGGTGGCAACGTGCAGGACCTCCTGGCCGCTGCGATTGGCCGCCGCTCCCAAGCGGACGTGCGATCCTCGGTGACCCCGGCGTCAGGCGGCGGCTGGTCCGTCACCCCCGGCAACGCGACCAGCGCCAGCGCCGCAAAGCCGACAACGGTCTTTCCCGCGCCGAACGCAACCGCGTTGACTGGCTTGATCGCGGGTCTACAGATTGGCGGCGGTGCCGCCGCAGCCGCAGCCGCGGCGAGCCGTACGTCGGCCAGTGCGGGCAGCAGCGATGACTACCACCGCCGGCCACAGTCGCACTCCGCCTTCTTCGACACCGAGGATGAGGACGAGCAGGCGGCTGCCCTGGAGGCAGCCACGGCAGCGATTCGTGCCATTGAAGGCAATGACGTGCTCTTTGGGATGCCCGACGCGGAGGACCGCGAGAGCTCACGGAGCAGCGACGACAACGGCAGCAACGGTGAGCAGCGGCTCAACGACGACTTCTTCTTCTAAGAGAATCTCCTTCTTTTAAGAGAAGTGGTTTGCCCTGTGCTTTTGGCGTTGCTGTTGTTGTTTGGTGCCGTCACACCGTGCCTTCCCCCTTCCCTTCTTTTCTCACGCTCTGCTCATCCTTGCATACAACGCGAGATCGTCTTCATGTAGATCTTCCTCACAAACACACACAAAAAAGAAAAATCTCTCCGTACCAGCCTGCGCGCTGTCGTACGCTGTGTGCGAGGGTCCCTTTTTTTTTTCTCTTCCTTATTATGATTGTGGTCGACGCCGTTCAACGTGTCTCTTCGTATGTGTGTATGTGTGTGTGTGTGTGTGTTTGTTTGTTTGTTTCTTTGTGTTTACTTCTTGTGCTCAGTTGCCGCTGTTATCGTTGTCGTCATCCTCGTCGCACCCACAGATCCACTCGAGTTTCGAGTACTCTGCTTTGCGCGCGCGCGCGCTCTCGCTCTTTTCTTTTCCTTCTCATAGGCTTTCCTTCCCCCCGCAGAGTGCGCAAAGCTGTGCTGTTTCAAAGCACAAAGACATTAAGCCAGCGTCCACATCACCTCATTCTCATCTTTCTCCTCTTCTTTTTGTTTTTTGTTTTGTTCTCCTTTGTGTTTGTTAGCCCTAGTTTTGGGGGGCTCTTCGTCCTTCGCCTCGTCCCCACTGGTATGTTAATCTCCTCGGTCGTTTCGCAAAGATGACTGGCACACCAAAAAAAAAATGAAAATAATAAAGTAACTTGGTGCGTCTGTTTTCTCTCTAACACAACTGTTTTCTCTTCCCTTTGTTTCCTTTAACGAAAACGCACAGGAGAACAACGTGCAGTGGAAGGTGATTTGTGACAGCCCGTTTTTGTTTACCTCTCTCTCCCCTCCCTTTCTCGCTTGTTTCTGGTTTCTTCCCTCAGTCTCATGACTTATTTTTTTTATCGTACATGATCTTGTGGTTGCCTTTGTGTGTTTTTCTCTTGCCGCCGTCGTTGTTGTTGTTTGCTGTTCATCCCGCGCGCTGTATTCACCGCGGGCGGACGGCACGCATTGATCCTTTCAAGTATCCACTCACCTCCCACAAAAGGCAAAAAGAAGCAAAAAATATCAAAAAAAAAAGAAATATGAGGCGTAAGGGGTTTGTTGCCTCGCTTTAATTATTGAAAGTTGTGAATCATCGAGTATGGAAATCGAGCAGTCACTATTCAGCGGGTGGACCAAACGATGTGTGAGAGTGGAACGTCTGTACGGGCTCTCTCTCTCTTTCTTTCTTTCGTCGCACTCACACACGTTCAGCTCGCGTTGTTTTCGTTTTCTCCTGTCTTGTCTTTTTTTCTTTCTTTCTGTTCGCCGCATATAGATGGCCGGTTGTTGGAGACTCTTGTTGCTCCTCTCTATTCATCCCTCTGACAGTGGGAACTCTGTTAACATGTTTGATATAAAAAAAAGAAAAGGAGAACAGACGCAGTTCACAAACAGCGAACGAGCGACGTGCGTCTGCCTCGTGAGCGTGCACTTGTTGTTACTGTGTGGGTAAATGTACAGAATGTCTCTGTTTCTCTAGCCCCTCGTCAAGAAGAAAAGAGAAAAAGAGCTGCTCATGTCGTCAGAGCCAACGACGTGGCACGTCTCTTTTCGCGCTCACAACGCGTATGTGTGAGTGTATTTGCTCTGCGTGGAAGTCTGCCGTGTCGGAGGCGGTACTCTGTCGTGTCGCAGCATCCGTCGCTCTTCTCTTCATGGACTCTGCAGCGTCCCCTCCTCCTTTCATCGGACCCTCCACTACCCCCCCCCCCCCCGCGCCCTTCTCTCCGCCTCTCCCTCTCTCTCTCTCTCTCCATTTTGCGTACTTGGTGTCCTTCGCTCTGTTCGTCATTCCCCCAACGTGCTTTGTGACTCGTACACACACACACGCAGTGTCTCGTCGTCTTTTCGACAATATATACGTAGTACTTTTCGTGCTTCCCCTCCTCGAAATTACGTCGTTTGAAGCGTCATCACATCACCCTGTGCGTGCCCGTGTGCAGGTTACATATTAAGTGAGTGAGTGTTGTGGTTTTCTATCACCAGCTCCATCCTCCTTTTTTTGTTCCTATCTTCTTCGTTTTTGCAGATTTTTTTCTCAATTTTTTCTTCGTTCTTCCCTCAAAAGAAACTGAGAGCGTTTCAGACGAGATTACGTTTCACGCATTAATGATTTGTTTCGCTTTTTAAAACGTTTTTCGCTTCAGACACACATTCAGTACTTGGATTGTCTCACCTCTCGCGTTCAACCTCAGTTTCCCTTTTTTTCTCTCTCTCTTCTAAGCTTCTTCCTTCCAAAAACTTAGAAAGACTCTATCTGTCTTTTTTTCACTTTTTCTTTGTGTGTGTTTTATTAGTTTTTTTTTCGTGTGTGTGTGTGTGTGTGTGTGTGTGACTCGTGAAAAGACGGGAAAGCATTCAGGCACAGCAGGGTGGTCCCTTCTTTCGCAGTTGAAACCGTGGAAGTAGCCAGCGTACAGACCGTTCATTGCGCGACGAGAACAAGACTGGGGAAAGGACAAGTGTTTCCTTGCCATCTGTGAGCAGCTTTCTTGTCTCTCTTTTCTCTCTCTCTCTTTTTTTGCGGCTCTTCTCGCTTTACGTTTCTTTTTTCCCTTCTTTTTTATTTTACTTTCCATTCCAAATACTCCTTTTTTTTCTTTTTTTTGCGTCGATTTCTCCTTCTCATTGTTTCCTGCCGCTGGTCCCACGCATAGTTTCTTGTCCCTTTTCTCTCTTCTGTTTTTTAAACCTGTTTGGTCCCCACTTTTCCTTTTCTTTTCCTTTTATCTTACTGACACTTGCGCGTGAAGTCTCACGTGCTTTTCACTTCATTTCTCTCTCTCAGACCCACTCCACCCACCCCGTTTTTTTCTGTGGACGGCAGAGAGACTGTGTTATACCGTTATAACACAGCAAAAAACTTGTAATTTTGCTTTAGAGTCTAAAATAGTTCGCCGCCAAGCCAAACAGCGAACCCTGAAACTCTCGCGCGCTTCCTTTGTGTCTCTTTTTTTTTTGTTCTTCATCCTTTCGTCATAGCAGGTTATTCTATACAGTCTTTTTTTTTTCTTCTTCTTTTTTTACTTTCTTTCTTCTTCTCTCTCCTTTCCGGTTCTCTTCCTCGCGGCTCTTTTCTTCAATTCTATCTTGCCTCCCGGCTGTGCAGTACTAGTAAAAGCAAAAAACAAAAAGCAAGCAAACAAAACACACGACTCTAGTTGCAATGGGTGCAGTTCCTTCTCGTGAGGCGCACGATACGCTTTATTCGCTTCGGTACGGCAGTCATGAGGTGGCTCTCATTCCACTCACACGGCACTACTTCGGTCCTCGTGACGCGGGCGGCGTCGATCGTGAGGAGAGCCAAATGAATCCCAACGATAGTGCCTCCACACACACCAGTCTGCGCTCGGCCCCGAGTGGCAATGACTACCGTGAACTGAAGCGTCAACTCGTGCGTGTGCGCAACGACCCGAGCATCCGGTACAATCACATGCACAGCGCCGATTGTTCCATGTTCCAGATTCCCCCCGCCACGTATACGGAGGAGGATCTGGAGGCGTTCATCGACACCGTCGAGGCAAGCTTGTTCAACACCAACGCCGAGTTGCTTGCCGCCTGTCTGGCGCATCACCCAGCGCGTATGATGGCGCAGCAACGAAAGCACTACGCAAACACAGCAGCGGCAGAGACCTCGGCAACGCCCCCCTCGGCAGAGCAGCACGCATCAGACGACCCCGCTGCGCGGATCACCCACGTCGATCCGGACCACGGCGACAGTGCGAGCCACCCCGCATCAGACAGCGGTCTCGCCCCCCTGCTGAAGACCGTGGAGGACTGCGCGGTGCCACGGGAACTGTCCTCCAGTGCAGTGGCGCCATCGTCAGACGCGCTGACGGCCTCCAGCTCCGGCCCCGCCATCTCGGGCGTGTTGCCGTGCACGGACAGCGCCGCAGCTGACAAGGACGCTGACGGCACGACGACCAACACCGCTGACGCGGCACCGCCGTCGCCGTCGCAAAAGCCGAGCGCCACTACTGGCTTTGTGCAGCAGACGAGCTTCCGTCAGATTGAGAGCGACGATCTCCTCTTCGACGCTGAAGACCACTGGAGAGACCTGCCCCCCGAGGAGCTGCAGGCGCGCCTTCGCTTCAAGCGCGCTGTTCGCCCACTGCCCTGTGCCGTCGTGTTCCTCTACGTCAGCGGACGCGAGGAAATCAACAGCTTCAGCTTCTGCAACCGCAAGATGAACGTCATCGGCTACTTTGGCTGCCGCACGTTCGAGGACGACAAGGATGACGCAGTGCCATATCTGCAGGTGCGCAAGGCCATCCTCAAGGCCGCTGGCGATCGCACTTTGGAGCGCGTCATGACACTCGGCACAAAGTGCTACCTCGAGCAGTTCACAGAGATGGTGCTGCGGTACCAACTCGAACGCACCTCGCAGGCGGCCGTCTTCTCCCCTGGTGAGCAGCACGTCATGGAAGTGCTTCGGTCGTGCACGCCGCAGGGGCTGCTCAGCGCCGTCCTCGCCCGGGCGTCGATGGTGGTGACGACACAGTGGAACAACTACCCCGTGCTGAAATTCCTGTACGAGGCTGCGGCGCTGGTCTGGTCACGGAAGGAGCTGCAGGCCAAGGATGACCCGCTGTGCCTGGAGACCTATCAGAAGCCGAACGGAGAGAAGGGCCTGATCCTGCAATTCAACGGCAACCTGCTTGCGCGGGCGTGGCTCTGGGTGGTGAAGCTGCTGCGTCCCTCGCAGCGCCGCAGCGGCTGGGCACAGTTCATCCTCGACGAGCACGCGCAGCAAAAGGACCAGGACGTCTCGCAGTGGCTGGCGAAGAACGAAGACGCCAAGCTGTTCATGGCGGGTGAAGTCTTCACGAGCTTTCTTGTCGATCATCTTGACCGCCTCCACACAGAAATCGTACGCGCACGTGAGACGCCGCAGGACGACGACACGCTCTGGATGGTCAATCCCGAGTTGAGCTATGATGGCAAGCTGTACCGCATCTTCAACTCGCCGTATTGCGGACCCTTCCTGACGACCGTCAAGGGCTTCAAAGACCCCAACGCCAACAACAACGCCAACAATGTCAACGTCAGTCAGCACGGCCAGACCGATGATGCCGCGAACGACAAGAAGAAACGCAAGGCCAACACACGTAAGGAGAAACCCACATCAGGTGGCGTGCCGTCTGCATCCGCCTCGAGCACGACACCACTCGGTGCGGCCAGCCCAATGATGCCGTACGGAAACAGTCTCGGCGCGCCGCTTCACGCCGGCATTGTGTACGGTGCACCAGGAAGTGCCGTCAACGCTGGTGGAGCGGGCGGTGCGGCGAACTCGGTGCAGAGCCTCTTGGCCTCCGCTGCCGCCGCGCGGTCAGGTGCGCCACAAGAGGCGCACTACGCAAACATGACAGGACCACCGCCAAGTTTCGCTGGCTCCATGTTCTACAGCGTGGCCCCGCCATCGACGACGACTGTGATGGGGCCATCACCGCCTCCGCCGCATCCCTCGCTGCCGCAGAACGCGAACCCCAACATGACCCACGCCGTCTTCGGACCCTACCCCAGCCCGCCGACCGCGCCGTCGTCCACAGGATCGGCTGGCAACGCGCCGGTGTACTTAACCAGCGTCCCGGGCGGGTACGTGACCATCCAGCCTGGCACCAACGCACCGATCTTTGCGCAGGGCACGACCCAACTCCCGCAGTACACATCGCCCCCACCACAACAACAACAGCAACAGCCGCAGCAACAACAGGTGTACATTCAATATGCACCACCACCACCACCCACAGCGTCGTCCTCGTCGTCGCAGAGTTACCACATGTTGTCCATGGCCCAGTTTCAGGCTCAGTTACAGCAACAACAGCAACAACAGCAACAACAGCAACAGCAACAGCAGCAGCAGCAGCAGCAGCAGCAGCAGCAACAACAGCAGCAGCAGCAGCAGCAGCAGCAGCAACAACAGCAACAGCAGCAGCAGCAGCAGCAGCAGTTTGTGTTCACTCAAAGCCCGCCACGTCCTCCATCCCCGCCGCAGTCCGGACCCGCGTTCTACCCGCAGGCTCCTCCTCCGGTGCCGACCCCACCCCAGCAAGTGCCACAGTGGCTCATCCAGCAGCTCAACGCAGTCTCCGCATCGCAGTCAGCGATCAGTTCTCCTGGCGGTGCGGCGCCTCATCAGTCGGACAGCGCGCGCCAGGAGAACGCTGTGCCGCTCATCGTCGTGCACGACCCGCGCACGGGGGCATCCTCTGTTCTGCCACTGCAGGCGTTGTCCTCGCTCCTTCAGTCGTCACAACAGCAGGCCAGCAACACCGCGCCGCAGCCAACCCGCCCGGTGGAGATGCTTTCGAACGACGCACTACGCGGCCTGTCACCGCCCTCGTTCTCCCCCGCTGCACCGATCACACAGCAGGCATACTACTACATTGGTGGCCCTGGTGGGCAGCCCACCGCGTGGCCACCACAGGCCCAGTCACAGCCACAGCCGCAGCAGATGCCCGCGCAGGCGCCACTCCACTCCATGCCACCTCAGCCACACGCTCAGCCGCCGGCCATGTCCTTTGCGCAGCTCTTTCAGAATGCCACGCTGGCACCGCAGCAGGCCCAGCCGCAGGGTCCCGCATACGCACCCGTCACGATGATGTCCACGCCGTCACCACAGCCGCCGCCGCCACCCGCGCCAAGACAGCTGAGCTCGCCGTCAAATGACGCGCAGCGGCTGTATCAGCCGGGGCCGGTGGCGGCACAAGCGCCGCAGACGCAGCCTGTGCTGTCCATGTACAATCCAATGGTCCCCCACGACGGCCAGACGCACTTCACCTTCTTCGACGACGCGCGGGCTGAGGCGCGTGGTGGTAGCCAACTGGTCGCTGGCACGCACCCCGCGTCACAGTCAGCTGTCCAGGTACAACCGAGGGCGACGGCAGAGGGAGGAACGGCGGATCGTAATTCCTTCACAGTGCGTGCGTTCAACTCCTGAAAAAAAAGAAAAAAGAAACGAAAAAGAACAGTGCATGTTCAGCTGTCAACTTCATCATACTCCCGCCTATCTCTGCCTTTTTTTTCATCTGGATGTGGGTTAGTGAGGAAGCGCCACGGCTGTGGCGCCAACGACTCTATTATTTGTACAGTCGGTACCTCTACCATCTTTCTTTCTTTTTTCTTCTCCACCGTTTTTATCTTTTTTTCTTCCATCTCTTCTCTGCATCTCCTCTCAGTCTTCTACCTTTTTCAGTACGTTACTTTTTCTTTTTCTTTTTGCGTGTTGAGTTCGCGTGTGTGTTGCAGTATTCCGATTCAGTTGTTTACACGCGTGATTTTTTTTCCCCGTTACTGTTTGTCTCTCGCTCATTTAGAAATTTATTCTCCGACAGTTGCAGTTGCAGTTGCAGTTGCAGTTGATCGCAATTTTTTGTAGTTGTGTGTATGCGTGCGTGTGTGTCTTTTTTCCCCCAACGCATATCTATCAGTGGCATTGACGTCTCTGATCTTATCCTGTCATCATTCTCTCTCCTCTTCTCTGTGTTTTTCTCGCATGTCCGAGTCTGTTAGCAACGTGATTTTTTTTGTTTGTTTTGCGTGCATGTTCAGCTGACTTTCCTTTTGTTTTGTATGTATCCGCATCTTGGTTCATCTATGTGTTCTTGTTGTTGTTGTTGTTGATTTGGTGGTGGTTGGACTCTTTTTCGTGGGGAACATACAATATCTTATCTTGCCATCACATTGCGTTTCTTGTGTAGCGCGTCTGTGCGCTGTGTCGTGGCCGCTGGCGATCTTTTCTCTTCTTTCAAAAACGCACCGCGAATCATGTTTGGTGGTGCGCAATGGAAAGAAGAAGAAAGAACGAAAAACGGAAGCCACGCGCCGCAAGGAACTGTCGCAGCACCGATATGCGTTTGTCTTTTTTTTGTTTCTTTCGTGGCGAGATGGCTCATCAAATTTTGAGTTTGCGTTACGTTCTCTTCGAAACGACGTGCGAGCAAATTTCAAGATCACTTGGTTTGCACGCTTTCTCTCACTCTCTCCCTCGTTCCCTCAGTTTCTTTTCCTTTCGCTTTGCTTTCGCATGTTGATTGCGCCTTTTTTCCCTTTTTTTTGTACTGAGTGCATCATCTCTCACTTCTACTCTTCGTTTTTTCCCCTCACTTCCTTCATAAAGAAGCTTGCATTGCCCACCCTAGCTGCTCTCGCGGATCACACACCTGCGAGTGCATCTGGTTTTTTTTTTACCACCGCAAGTGTGAGTACGCACACGTACACGTCAGCCACCTATTTTAGTGCACTTTCGTTGGCACGCAGCTCGCCTCAGCGGAGCTGAACGCAGCCCCACAGAGACGGTTCTGTGAACTTCTTTGTTCTCTCTTTTTCTCTTCTCTTTTTTCTCTTTTTTTTCTCTCTTTTCTCTCTTTATTGTTTTCTTTTGTTTCTTCTGTCACTCGTTATGTTTTCGTGGGCTTTCTCTTTTTCTTACCTTGATCGCTGTGGCACTGACTTCTCTTTCTTCTCTTCGCCACCCCTAATTCGGAGCTACTGAGATTCAGCGGTTTACAAAAAAAGAAAAAGAAACAATTCAATGCAAAGACCTTTAGGTTGGTTGTTTCCCTTTTTCTGGGCCACCAAATCGTTTGCCTTTTCGCGTGAGCGTACTCTTTCAGGTTGTTTGTTTAACCCAGGTTTTTTTTCTTTTGGCTCGTTCTCCTTTCCATCCCACACTTCTTAATTTTATCTTTCTTTTTTTCTTTTCCTTCCTTCTTTCCATGTTTGCCGGAGGCTAGGTTCGTCCTATCAACAATAAAAGCAATGTCTTTCCTTCTTCTTGAAGAGGAGGTTGTTTGTTTGCATGTGCTCGTCAGCTGGTGTGACCCTCACTGTCCGCATTCTATTCCCGTGGCCCTCTGTCATAAAGCGGTCACATCCCCCTCTTTTTTTTTGCTCTCTCTCTTCTTCTCCTCTCCCTAACCGTATCGCATGCTTTCTGCTGTTTCGACGTCTTGTACGCTGAAAGCCCGTAGATCCCCGTCAGCGATCAGTCGCAAAATGCTTAACTATACAATAGGAGCGAGTGGCCATTTCACAGGTCATATGAGAATGACGAAGAGGAGCAAAAGAAAAAAAACAGAGCAAGGCAAGCAAAAAAAATCTGTGTTCTGGTGATTACTGGGAACTAACCGTTCGGGTCAGCTCATACAACCAAGGCCCCCAGCTGTGCGTTTCGACAACTACGTGACGCTCATATACACATCTATGTATGCGTATGTGTGCGTATGTGTGTGTGTGCCTCTCACCCTGTTTTTCTCTTTGTTTCTCTCTACTCACAGGAAAAAAAAGTGATCAGCACTAGTGCGCTCCATTCAGACACAAGAGCACGACTAGCACGTCAAGTCGAGAGCAAATATATCTGTCGATGTTGTTGTCTGTGCTTGAGGGAAGGCCTCTCTCATATCCGGCCTCATTTACGTTTTCTTTTCTTTTCTTTCATGTGCGTGTGTATTCATTTGCTCCCAGAGTAGCACGCCGTTCTTTTTGTTCTGGGTGCTGCTCTCCTAACGTGTGGAGTATGGGTGTGTGGGTGTTGCGGACTTGCTTAGATGGGCCAAGTCTTTGCTTTATTTCTCTCCTTACACACACCATTTCGTTTTTTTTCTGAATCTTGCGCATGTACATGGTGCCAAGACAAAAACAACCTCGCAGGAGTGTTGGTTTGTGTATTTTTACCACTCTGGGTAGATTTCAACGAGCATAAATTGAGCTTTGCAATCTACTTCTTTTTTTTCAGAGGAGAATTTCCTCCCATCTCTCTCTTACTTTTCTTCAGTCTTGTTTGTTTGTTTGCTTGTTTGTGTTTCCTTTTTTCCCTCTCTTTTTGATCTTTTTTGGGGGGCGTCGTCGCTAAACCGAATCGAATCACAGCCGTTCATTTTTTTGTTTTTCCTCCGTTTTCTCTCTTGTTTCTCAAGTCTTTAGTTATTTTTGTAATTCGTTTTTCCCTCTTTCGTTGGTTGCTCGCTTTTGGCTACACTGTCTGTGTAGCATACATACTCTCCCACCCACCCACCCCGCCAAAAAAAAAGTCACGTCTTGAATCGCACTGAGAAGAAACGCAAATGGAAAAAAGCCACTGGTTCAGCCACGCAGACCTGATGTTTCAAAGCTGGTCTGACGGCGGTGAGTTGGGATCGTCTACTGAATTGAGTGAGCTGTACGGATCAGAGGTATACCGTGGGCCATTTTGGTTGTGTCTGTGTGTGACGAGACACGTCACGCTATACGGCCTCTGCCTGTCTTCACAATTGAATCCCCGCGTGTACTGCATGAGCACTGCTTGCATTTGCGCAGAGCCATGGTCCCGAGAATCAGTCGTTTATCATGCTTCTTCACTATAACACATGCTTACTCACTCACTCACTCTCTCCACTCTCTCCACTCTCTCCCTCTTTATTTTTCCTTTCTCCATTATCACTGTTTACTTGTTCTCCTGATAGATCATCCAACACGAATTTGATCTCCGTGCTTCGATCCGATCTGGAAGCAGCATAGTGCTCCTTTTGTGTTTTTTCCGGCCGTGCTCTTGTCTTTTCCTCTTTTTTTTTCTTTTCTTCTCAGCCGTCAGTGTTCATTCCAAACCTCGTATCACGGTTGAAACGCGCGCCCTTGGACAAGAGAACAACAACAGGGAACCCAAGGTAGTGATCACTCAAGCAAGCCATCACCTTCACCCTCTTTCTCTCACTGCTACCACTGGTGCACACTCTCTTTTTTCAGTTTTCAACATCTTTCTTTGTTTTTCTTCGCTTGTTTGCTTCCTCTGTGCGACGTGGAATTTTCTCCACACTTTCCCTTTTTTTGTCTACTAGTGAAAAAGTGAAGCAATCAGCACCGCAGGTATCTCCGTTCAACCCCGTTCGTTAACAGGCACTGGTATTGCCGTCAGTCTTGAAACCCAAAATAACAATAAAAACAAAACGGAGACTTGACATTGCAAAGACAGGAGTAACGTGTTTTGTTTTGTTTTGTTTTCTACAACAAACAACAACAGTGGAGGTTGTGTTTAGTGTTCGCACTCTAAGCGCGACATTCACCTTTATATTGTCGAGCACTCACCAGTGTGGGCTTCCGTCTGCGCGACGTCGTGAGCGTCTTCCTTTGGAACCAAAATACGGTGACTGAAAACGCCGTCGCCACAGTTGCCAGTAACACAAAGAACAGCTTTTCTGCAAACAAAGGGAGCCAACACAAAAAAAAAAAATAAAATTGTTGTCAGGAACAGCACAGCACTACTCACCAATCTGTGTACGACATATACTATCATTGCGCTTCACGTCCTTCTCTCTTGTTTCTTCTTTTTTTACCTTCTTTTCACCCTTCGCTCGCTCGGTGCTCTTTTCTCTCTCTTTCTCTCGAGTGTGTGCTTTTGCTTTGTGCGTATTCCATCACGTGCCAAAGCCGTCAGGAACATACATACGCACTGGTGCGCTCCATTAAAAGAACAAGAGTCACTCGCTTTAAAACGCCTTGAAATTGGTGTGACTGTGAGTGTGTCAGAGAGAACTACACGTTACTCTTTTTTTTCCTTGAAGAAAAAGCCGTAACTCTCATCAGGCCCCTGTACCAGGCGCTGTTGTTTGTTTGTTTGTTTGTTTGTTTCCTCTAAAGTTTGGGTCTTCGCAAGAAACGCAAGTACAAGAGCGCAACAGCAAAAAGACAAAGTAATCATCAAAGCTTCTTGAGTGCTTACTGTCACTGTTTCCTCCTAGTGTGTCTTCTCCTCTCGTTGCCCTTCCCCTTTTATTTTATTTTTCTGTCTGACTGCCTTCTTTTACGCTTCCGTCAGCTTCTTTTGGTGCTTCTTGTGGTTAGTTCCTCTTTTGACTGGCAATCCTTCCAAAAACCTTTCGTATCTCACATAGCTTTCGCGTTCTCGTTTTACCGTGTCTCTTCCCTTTTCTTTTTTATTGTTCGTTTCCTTTCATTTTCTCTTCTTGTTTTTATTGTTTAGCAGTCAGAATATTTTGATTTTTCTGTTTGTTTATTTTTCTTCTCACAACTTCTTTTTTCTTTCGCTTTCTGTTTTCTTTTTTTTTTCTGACACGACAACCGCACACGAAAAGGAAAAAACAATTGTAACCACACGAATCACAATCCTTTAGCACCAAGGTGCCTTAGCCTTCACGAGCCACACACACACACACACCAACACGATTGATTTCCCTCAAGTTTTCTCTGGTTTGATTCGAGCTCCGTTTTCGCTCACACGCAGACGCACACACGTAGACCTACACAAACCTATAAATAAATACCAACACTCGGTGTTCTGTTTACTCTCACAGTCATTCCTGCCGGCATAGTGTAAGGGCATCGTTTTTCTTTTTTTTTTCATCTTGTTGATTCGTTTTCTTCTCTTCTCTTTTCTTTGCGTGCGTGTGTTTGATCTCCTTGTATTGCCCTCAAGGTGCTCTGTTGTCACTCTTTTTCTTGTGTGTGTCTTCATCCCACCGGTGCCTGTTTGAGTTCAGACTTTTTTTTTGTTGGTTCTTGTCTTTTCATCACACGCACTCTCTATCTCTATCTCTATCTCTATCTGTCTGCAGTTCCGAACCGCTTTTGTCGTTTTTGTGTCGTTGTTTTGACGTCTGACGTTTTTTCTGCGAAGCGCTCAACATACACCAAGAGAAGCACCTTCAGCACGTTATCCTCACAAAAAAAAAAGGAAGCTCTCTTGCGACTGCGGTAAAGAACGAGAGCGAGCGAGCGAGTCAGCCACGTCTGCGACGTTTTATTTGTCATTTTCGATTCTTTCCACACACACACACACAGTCGCTATTGTCCTTAGTTTATTCTGACGTCCTGTCGTTTTTGTCGTCCAATTTTTCATTCTTTACCCAGTTCTTTTGTTTTCTGTTTTTTATCATCCTTTTTCACGCACATTAAGCTGTGTTGACCGTCATCTGTTCAGCGCAGACGTTGTTTTCGCACACACACTCAGTGACGCGGGCAACCTCTCGTAGACTTGAACAGTACTTTGGTTTTGCTTCTTCGCTTTTTGTTTAATTTGAATAGTGAGTTCTCTTTTTGCTTTGTTTTGCATACTCATCTTTTGTTCTTTTGTTCTCCTTGTTTTTTTTTCTCTTTACACTTTCCTGTTCTCCTCCGTTTCTTTGATTTCCTTTTTCTCTTCACTCCCTCCTTCGCCTGTGGCGCTCTCGTTGACGTTCTGTCCCCTCGTGAACAAAACAGTCTCATTTCTTTCTTCTTCCTCTTTTCGTCCCCATTTACCAACCTTGTTTCCACGTCCGACGCGCGCGATTACCTTTTTCAGTTCGTATAGCGTCACTGACAACACTCACCACTTTTGTTCGGTGTGTCCGTCTCATTTTCTCTCTGAGGCACGAACTAGTACAACAGTACACCAGACAAAGCAATGGGAGCAGCGCCATCGCAGGAGAACACGGTTCTCTTCTCGTACTTTCGCGGAACGTATGAGACCGGTCTCATTCCCATCACGCGACACTTTTTCGGCTCCGACACAGGTGCTGCGCGTGAACCTGGTGATCTGTCCGCAATGCCAACAGGTGCCCCCGCTTCCCTGTCCTCAGGTTCGTTTTCCCGTGCGGAGCTGCGCGCGCAGTTGATTCGCGCGCGCGATGACCCGGCGATGCGCTACGCGGTCGCACGTGACCCAGCCTCCATTGGAGCGGCCATGGCAAGGCAACGCGGTGTCCAGACACCGTCCGTCACGCCGGCGGACGTCGGCTGGGACGCTGCGTACTGGGCCACGATGCCGGACAGCAACTTCACCGAGAAGGACCTCGACCACTACTTGGATGTGGTGGATCGCTACCTGTACGCGTCCGACTCGGCCATGGTGAATGACCCGCGTTACGCAGGCCATGGGCCGACCATCACCGGCGCCACCACTTCCACCTCCTCGATGCCGCCGCTTTTCGTTCCCATCCCGTGCGCGCTCTGCCTCACGTACCAGGAGGGCAAGACCCGGCCAGACAGCTTCGCGCTGAACGGTCGCCAGGCCAAGATCATCGGCTTTTTTGGGCTGTTTCCGAAGGACCTGCAGGAGGCCTTCAAGGTCGTCAAGTACGCTGGAAGTGATTGCCCCAAGCGTGCTGCCCGCACCTGCCCGTTGCCACACACAGCGTGGCCCCACGGAAACGCGGAGCTCACGCTGCAGTACGGCATCCTCAGCTCCGCTGGTGATCGCACCCTGGAGCGCGTCGTCATCCTCGCCTCGGTGGCGATGCGGCACTACTTTCACGGGGCTAACTGGCGCGATCGCATCGAGCACTGCAGCAGTTCGTCGTCGGCGGCGAGGGCGGAGTCGCGGCCTGCGCCGGCTGTGCTGGCTGGGTCCCCACCGCCGGTTGCCGCGTACCTGTCGCACGCGCTGCCGCCGTGCCCGCGCGGTTGCTTCACGCTCAACATTGTCAAGGACCAAGCCCGCGCGGAGCCACTGTCGCTGGACGTGCACGCGCTGGCGGCGGCCTTGCAGCGCCCTGCACCCGTCTCCGCTGTTGGGCCCGATGGCAGTGCGCAGCGCGAGAACACGCTTGAGCTTGTGGAGGAAACCTTCGACTGGGCGCTGTATCGCCGCCTCGCCGTTGTGCCACTCGCCTGGGACACCGCGGGCAACAACTACACGGCGCTGAAGTCTCTGGTGGAGAACTGTGCCTTTCTCCACACACAGATTGCTCTGGACACGGCGGAAAGCACGCTGCAACTGATCGACCTGCCGCACCCTGGCAAGGTGGCCACGAACCCGTCACAGCCGGTGGAGTCGGTCTTTTGGTCTCCGCGCCAGGAGGAGGCGGAGGGTGGCGACGATGAACACGAAAAGCGCGGCGCCGACGTGGCGGCACTGCGCCGGCTGTGGGCCAAGGCGTCACCGCTGAAGCCCACCACCGCGGTGAGTCTGCACGTCTCGCCGTCCTACCTGGCCCAGAGCGCGATGTGGGCGAGCTGTCTCTTCCACCAGCCGAACCTCATATGCGACCAGCGCTGGATGCAGTACAAGCTCAAAGAGGAGTGTGACGCGCTGCGCCACGTGATCCAGAAGAAAGACATGCTCATCGCGGCCTGGCGCCGCAAAGACCCCGTCGGCGCCTCGCACTACTTGGGTCCGAACACGCCGGATCTCCTGCGGTACATCCACTTTCTGCAATGTGAAACCGATACGGCACGCAACCAGCCGCTGGAGAGTTGGCAGGGCCCCATCTTCGCGAGCGACGGGCGCCGCTACGCGCTTCACCACAGCCCGATCGGGGCGATGCTGGTTGGTGTGCGCGGGGCACAGCCGACGCCGCCTCAGGCGCCAACGCCCACTAAGTCCGCGGCAGACACGGTGCGCGGGGAGGCGCCGGCGCCACCACCACGACGTACGGAAGACCGATCTCCGATGCCACCCTCGCCATGCATTGCCACTGCGGCGACGCCGGCTGCTCTCAGAGCCACACGCGACGCTGCGGCGGCGCAGGCGCTTCATGCGTACGGGCTGGATCAGCAAATGTACGCGAATGCCGGTGCGGGTCATGGTGCCGCCGCGCGCGGCTACGGCGCCTACCGCTTCGCCCCCACCGCGACCGACGACAGCGCGCACAGCAGTGCCACGTCGTTCACTGGCCAGCAGCTGCCCTTCACCCCGGACGGTAGTCAGCCGTACGTACCGGTGCAGGTTCAGCTCGCCGCACCTACGGGTCGCCAGGCGTCACAGCTCATGCCCATCTCATACATGTTGCCACACGAGCAGAGCACCGCGCAGATGCAGCGCCTGCCAGAGGGAGTCTTTGCGCGGTGCACGTCTGGTGCGGCGTCACTATCGCAGCCGCCTCCGACCTTCGCCACGGGTATGTACTACACGTCACCGCAGCGGCAGATTTCGTCGCAAGACATGACGCACTCCTTCACCCATTCCTCGGCCTCGGCCTCGGCCTCGAACGTGTCGGCTGGCGGTGTCTTCACAGCCACGACGTCACGGCCACCCGCGCAGTACACTACCTATCAGGAGGCTCTCGCACAACAACAGCAACAGCAGCCAATGATCATCTACAGTCCGATTCAGTCATCCGATGAGTCCCCTCGCGTGTCCTACGTCGCGCACAGCATGATCCCTGGTGATACCAACATGCGCACCTTCGTCATGTCCCCGGGTCAGTCCACGAACGTCAACGAACCCAACTCTCAGCAGCAGCAACAGCAGCAGCAGCAGCAGATGTTTCCTCTCTTTGGGACGGCGCCTAGTGGTGCTGGTGCGATGGGCCCGCTGCAATCGCGGCCGCAGCAATGGGCAGAGGTTGGTCAGCAGAGCCTTCCCTGTTCAACGACGTACGTGCTTTACGACGACAGGAACGTCGTGAACGGTATGGTGCGCATGGACGGCAGCCAGGACGGCTCCGGCTGCGCTTCCCCAGCGAGTGCGCACTGTGTGGGCGGGTCGAGTGACACACTCTCGCAGCACTCGTCATCGTTTCACGCGTCGTCATCATCAGGCGTCAGTCCATCGTGGATCGTGCCAGGCTCCGCGCAGGGGAGTAGCCCGTCGTTGCGCGGTTTCCCACCCGCGCTCGTGAACGACAGCGTGAGGCCACGGGAAACGCACAACGCGGTGCAACAGTCGACAGGAGAGAGGAGCCCCACTGCACCTCAGTACTACTATTATGCTCAACAACAACAACAGCAGCAACCACTGATTGTTGTTCTCGGCTCACCGCCGCACTCTGGTGAGCCCTATTTCGCTCATCGGTAGAAGCCGTCACCGTGAAACGGTGTCACAAACGAAAAAAAGCTCGAGCAACAACAACAACAACAACAACAACAAAACAAAAACAAAGCATGCAGCATTCGGTCACCCAAATCGGTGAGTATTAGCGAAGCCTCCGTGGCCGCCACTGACTCAATTCTTTTCCCTATCGTCACCTGAAGGTACATCTGTGTGGCGATCAGCACAAAAAAATGTAATTTGGAAAAGGTTCTGCTGCCATGTGTTTGTTTGATACAATTCTTTATTCAATAGTGCTACCCCCTACACGTTCTAGGGCTCTGAACCCTTTCCTTTTGTTTTCTTCCTTTCAACTGTTTTCTTTTTTTCTCGCTTTCTTGATTTCCGGTCCCTTTATTTCGTTGTCGACTTGAGTCATTTCAAGTTTATCACTGTACAAGCTGTCGATCTTTGTTCCTCCCTTCGCTTCTTTCGCACACTGTCTTTTTTCCAGTTTCCTCTTCTTCCTTTTCCTCTCTTTCGTTCTCTCTTTCTCTCTCATTGGCGGGTCACTGTTCCGTTGTACTGTGGTGCGTTGGAAGTGATTTGAGCAAACGTTCTGTGCGCCCACGCACGCCACGGAACTGTTCGCGTTCGTCACACAAACACACACACACACGCGCGCTCACACAGTTTTTTCTCCTCTTTAATCATGTCCAAGAAAAATAAAAAGTAAATAACAGTTGCAATTTATATCAAGAGTACGTGGAATGCAGACCAGGTTTTCGGTTTGCTTTTTCTCTCTCGCTTCTTGCTCCGTCGAGGCTCTTACTCCTATTTTTCTTCTTCTCGTGGGTGTGTCGGTACGTGAGCACAGATAATTGTTATGTTTTTTTTTCGCCTGAGCAGTTGTTGTTGTTTTTTTCTAATGTGAATGCTTCTTTTGCATTTTTTGCTCTCCTTTACGTATCATCCAGGACAGTGTCTGTGGGCCATACCTCTAATCACATAGACAGTGCACAGTCTTCCCCGCTGATGTCGGCTATTCTTGCCGCCTACGGGTGACCCCAGAAAACGCCAGCTGTCTCGATGTCAGTGCTCAGTGCGATTGTTTATCCATCTTTTTTTCCTCTTTTTCTTCTTTCACGGTTTTCTGTTCGTTTGTTTATTTTCGTCAGTTGGTTGTGCGTGTGTCTGCACGCCAATCTCAGCAAGACGGGGAGTGTGTGAGAGAGAGAAGGTAAGAGCCAATTCCTCGACAGCGGGTTTGGTAGAGTGACTCGCAGTCGCGTCAACATCGGCATCTGCAGCAGGCGTCATGTTGCGTTTCGTGGCGTGCGTGATTTGCCTTTTTGTCTGCCGCCATATCTCCACCTCGACTTTGCTCTCACACACACCATACACACACACACAAGAAGGTGGTGCTGAGGTGCGTACTCACATTGTGCTTCTCTCTCTCTATCTGTCTTCTGTACGTGAGCACGCGGAATCCATTGTGTCCCGGGACTCTACGTATTTAGAAGCGCGTATTTGCTGTCACACGACCACTGTCCTTTCAGTCCATAATATTCACTCAGTATGGCGGTTTTCGAAGCGTTTGCCTTCTTCTCCCCAATTGCAGAGTCTATATATTTCACGTCCTATATTTCGCGTTTCTTTTTTGCTGATACATACACACAAGTCTCCCTCCATTCAACACGTTTCGATTTTTTACAACGTTTTTTTTCCTCTTCTCCTCTTCCTTCGCTTGTGTTTTGCTTACTTCTCTTTCGCCATTTTTTCCTCTTTCTTTTTTCTTTCTTTTTTTCTTTTATTATTATTTCGAACGGGGCTTGCGCAAAGTACACACGCATGCATCGATTCATCTTCTGCGAAAAGTCCGGCCTTGGCACTCTATTGTTGGCACCTTCACCGTTTTCCCAAATAAAAAAAGGGAAACTAAAAAACTGAAAAACTGAAAAAAAAAACTGCATATAAACGATATAAAAACTCTCACGCTCATGTCTCTCTCTACATGCGTTCATGTGTGTGTGTCTCGTGAAAGCAAAGGATAGCAACGGCGTTGTAGTCTGCTGCGTGCTCAACCACATTTTGATGCCATTACTGGTCGAGCTTCTCCCCTTTCCGGCGTTAACGCTGCACTATGACTTGATCATTTCATGCACTCATGTCGCAACCGTCCCGCTTTGTTTTTGTATTGTGTGAGTGTGTGTTTGATTTCTCATTGCCGTGCTCTCGCGTGTGTGCGCGCACGTGTGCTTCTGTGGGCTCTCTCTCCGCACCTTTCATACATTTGCCTCCCATCTCGTACGCATCCGTCTCTCTTCTCCCTCTCTCGTTCTAATGTTCACCGCTTCCCCCTACGCACGTGTTTGGTGAAGAAGTAGTTTGTATAGAATCAGATAATTGCTGTTTCTGGAGCGCACTTTGCCATTCTTGCTGAGCATTATTTTTTTTTTCATTCAACAGTGTTTTCTTTCCCTGTACGTTGCTTATTTAGCGTCGTGTCCGTCAGCTTTGTCGTCGTCCTGTCGTGGACGATTCGTTCTCTCTCCCACGCCTCGTTTACCGTGGCTGGAATTGCTGGCTTCTTCTCTTCCATTTTTTTTTTTGCTCGCAGTTTGCTCATTCCGTCCAGTCTTCCTCCTTTGTTTTTCTTTCGTGCAGACTACCGTAAGGCGTGCCAGCATACAAACACACACACTCGCACACACACACACACCAAAAAAGACGTTCCAAAAGGAAAAAAAACATTTTCTGTTCTCGCTCGTGTGTCATCACTCGAAGAGATACGTATTTCGGATTTACTTTCGATTCGCTTACTGTGATCCCAGCCGTGGGGTTTTTCAGCCAACAGGTAGTCAGGTAGTGCTTCCGTTACCCTGCTGCCGTGTTATCGTTCTTCCTTCCTTGCTTTGTTGAGGCATCTCCGTGTCATTGTTGTTTTTTTTCTCGTTGTTTCTTTCTTTATTGTTGCTTCCATTTGTGGAATCCCACTTTTCTTTTTCATTCTTGGCTTTGTGTCCTTTGAGTTCACATACGACTCTCGGGCGTCAAGGTTGCCTTCGGTAGCCACGCGCGCGCACACAACTGAAACTCTCTCTCTCACACACAGTTAACAAACAAAAACGTAGCCGAGGAAGCGTAGAGACGAGTGAACTGACGAAAGCAACTCAGAAAACTTCACGGCCCTAGTAGACCTCCTGATACTCGTGTTGACATATTTTTGTTGTTGTTTTCTGTCATCACGTGTGTGGACCATGCCGTCAACCACTCAGTCTGGCTCCCACAAAACGGAGGCGCCGTACGTGCATGCATCTGATCGCACCGACAGCGTCTCCGACAGCACAGGCTCGTCACTCAGCTCCAGCACAGAAGATGTCTTCTCACGGACCGTCAGTCTGGAGCCGTCAATCGGCGTCGGTGCCAACGCCACCGCAGCCACTTCCCCGACGCATGAAGCACCCCCGGCGCTCACCAGCACCGGCACAGTCCCCGTGGCCACAACGTCACTCGAGACGTCCGATTCGCGTGCGCCAGTTGCGGTGCGGCAGCCGTTGTCTCAGCCGACGCCTGCATCCGATGCGCACAGTCGCCCGACCCGCAGCCCCGTCACGCCCGTCAGCGTCTTGGTCTCTGGTCGTCCTCCGAGCAGCCCCACCACCACCGCCACCACCACCACCTCCTTCGAATCGCCCGTCACTAAGGTGGAGATGGAGGAACGCCCTGGTGGCGGTGGCAGCGGCGGCAACACAAACACTGGTAGCGCTGGTCGTGCACCACCGCTCAACAACGCCAGTTTCAGCCGCAGTGGGCGTAGCCTCGCGTCGTTTCGCAGGGTTACCATGAGCGGCAGTGGCTGCATCACCGACAGTGCCGGTGCATCCAGGCTGGCGACGAGCCGCGGCGAGGGAACCGGGACCGATCATGAGGCCCCTATGGCTGCTGAGCTGGACGACGAGGCGTACATTCGTCAGTACCGCGTTCACGATATCATGTCCTACCTCGCGCACGACATCCTCGAAGTGAAGCCCGATGATCTCGTGCTCTTTACCCGTAATTGGCTGCTCCAGAAGCTGGTCGAGGGTGAGAGGCTCGTGGAGCACCACCGCATCCATAACCCGGTTGCACAGGGCCGCTCCGCTCACCCGCAAAGCACTGGCTCGCGTTCCCAGCGGCACCGCCACCACAGCTCTCCGAAGCACCACACAAGTCATCGCCATCGCACCACGAGCGGAAACAGTGAGCACTTCTCCGCCAGCGAGCGGACGGGCAACGACGACGACGGGGACACCTCCAGTGCGATGCCACAAAGCTTCAGCCTCGCCAGGACTGACGAGACCCCGAGCTCGATGGGCGCGTCGGGGCAGATGCAGAGGTCAGCGCAGCTGACGCAAGACGACATATCGCGAGAGACGCATGTCACGTCCAAAGCCGCCGCCGCGCCTCCACACGCCGCCGACAGCGACGATGATGACGACGATGAGGATGAGGATGAGTGGGCAGACGTGAAGCTACCGGCACAACGCGCGGTCAGCGCGCGCACCACCTCAAGCGCAGCCCGCTCGAGTGACCGTCACCGCAAGACGACCTCTGAGGATCGCAAAAGCGGCAAAAGCAAGCACCACAGGCACCACGGGAGTAAGAACTCTGGGCGGCGCTCAAGCCAGTACAGCAACTCTGGCACGAGCGCAGCCAGCAGCAGTGCCACCTCCCTCAACAGCGAGTCCAAAGACAGTGACCACGGTTTGCTGTCGCCACGCTCGCCCACAAAACTCGGCGGCTCTCACCGCAAGGAAAGTGACTTCCCGCTGCCGATGCGCACGACCAGTCGACGCGGACAGTCCGTGAAATCGGAAAGCAAAACCTCCACGCTCACGCCGTCCGTGGCTGGCGCAGCGGCCAGCGTCGACACGAGACTCGACGAGGACGACGAGGAGGAGGTCCACAGTGGTGGCTGTCAACCGCGTGTTGTGAACACGACGGAGATCTTTGCCTTTCACCACCGCGCCGCTGCGAGCGCGGGCAGTGCGAGTGGCACGAGCGCCGCCAGCCCCAACGCGGAGCCGCTGATGCAAACACGGCCGCCAAACTCGAGTCGCAGTCAGTTCTCCTCGCCCATCCTCGCGAGTGCCGCTCAGCCAGCGCACACCGCCACCACCACCACCACCACCACACCGGGTAGTGGTGCCGCAGATGTCGATGGGCTCTCACCGAACTGCCGCGAGGCAACTCGTGCCCCAGCAGAGAGCCCCGAGCCGGACGGCAGCCCTGCACTCCATGCCTTTGACATTTCCGATGGCGAGATGGGAGACGACGCGCTCGGTATGGTGGAGTTTATGCCGGTCATCTCGCTAGACCCCCCTACGCCGACATCGTCAACCGGGTATCAAGCCGCTGGTGCCCCTGCCGCAGGACCACGTGCAACAGGGCCCAGCGGCAGCAACACAAGCAGCTACAGCGCCGGCTCACCAGGACGCTCAGGCGGCTATCCGAGCACCGCCACAGACCTCCGCTCCGTGCACACCAACCCACCGCACCCTGACAGTGAGGCGTCCGCCCGCGTCCCACCAGCGCAGAGTGCGAACAGTATTGCTAGTGCTGCTGCGCGAGAGCTGAGTAACATTCCGTCCGCGATCCTGGCGAGCGTCGCGCCAACGATGGCATCCAACGTCCGCTTGAGCCACCACCTGCAATCTGGAGGCCCGAGCGCGGGTGGATTTGGCGCTCCGCCAAAGCCCCTGTCGGCACCGCGCAGCAGCCCCGTGCCGCCATCTGAGCTCGAGACAGCGTCGGCGGCGGGAGGGGGTGTCAACTCGGTTCACTTCGACCCGACGGTACGGCTGAGCAGCCCTCGCGACAGCACGCCCTCGGTAGACAAGGACGTGTCACAGCTCTTCTCGGTTGTGCCGCCGCCGCGCGCCGAGTCGAACGCGACGGGCTCTGTTGGATTCGGCTCCCCCTCGCGCAATGCCAGCTTCTTCAGCGTGCCGGGGAGTGGGTTTGCGCCGTCTGGTCCCCAGCGCATTTCCCTCGCTGGCTTCGCAAGCGGCTCCGCCATGGCCCCAGCAAGCATGAATGGCGCTTCGGGCGTCTCAGCCGCCTCTGCGGGTTACGCGCCGCGTCAGCCGGCAGTGCAGGCGCCGGTCCTTGCTTCTTCTGTTCCTGTGCTGAGTGAGATCATGCCGTCCACCAACGCGGCCTCCGCGCCAGGCCTCCCCGTCACCGCGCAGGCCGGCCTCCTCGTGCCAGCCGCAAATGCAGCCCAGCCAGTCGTGCTGCGCGACACACGAGGCGCGTCGTCAGACCACCCGTCGCGGACGAACTCGCCGTCTCCGCACGACAGTGGCGCCAGCGGACACGTGCGCGTGCAGCATCGCGAAGGCTCGCCCTACATGGCGTCGTTCCCTAAGCTCAGTATGGGCAACGTGCACGGCTCTGGCTCCGGCTCCACCTCCGCCGTGCTGCCGGTTGATGGCCACCGCTTCAGTGACGCGTCGATCGGGGCTGGGGCAACCGTGCTCGGTGGCGTCGTGACGAGCACGTCGAACGACCCGCTGTCCGGCCCCAACGCACCGAACGCTGTGTCGCCCGCCGTCTCCCCTGCCGTGTCGATACGTGAGGCGCAAGTCGAGTCCTCACCTTCCGTCAGATCGTTGGGTGGGCTGCGCGCACAGGCCGAGGCGCTCGTGCTGCAGCTGCCGGCCACCAAGTGTGCGGCGGCGGTTGCTTTTCTGGAGAGCCTGGTCGACCAGCACCACGAAACGGACCTTGGTGTAGTGGGTACGTCTCCCGAAGAGGCGCTAGGGGTCGCACCAGGGCTCCAGTCGCCCGTCACGACCAGCTGCGAGCCAGGTGCGGCTGTCTTCTCACCGTCCACCGCCATCGCCGCCGCCGCCGCTGCAGCTGCTGCCTCCGCGGAGTCCGAAAGCGACGAGCTCGCCCGTGTGGAGAGTGCGACAGTCACGCTGGATGCGCTCAAGGCCTCCAAGTCACAGTCTGTGCGGGCCATTGTGGACGACGTCTTAAGCCACAGCGTGCTGCTGCGCCTCCCGCACGGCTCACCTAGCAGTGGCATGGTGCATGTCAGCCCCACCACGCCGGCACCACCACCACCACCGGCACCGGCACCACACATCACCGAGACGCTGACGGTGGAGGACACACTCGGTGTTCCCGACACCCGCGTGCCACCCGCCGCGGCCCCACACGAAGACAACACTGAAGCAACGGCGACGACGACGACAAGCGAGGCGCCTTCACAGCTCACAAGCCACATCAGCGATGATCTCAAGAAGAAGATCAACGAGGCCTTCGACAAGATCGAGGCACACGACCGGCGCAAGGAGAGCGAGTTGCGCGAGACAGCTGACCACGTCCACCCAGAAGAGTTGGCGGCCGAGCGCGAGATGGACGCTCTGCTTACGACAGTCAGCAGTCATCATAGCACGAGCACCCCCAGGGAGGCGTGTGATGACGCGCCGCCCCAGGTGCACAAGCTCTCTAGCTGGGCCGGGTCCCAGCACGCCGCGAGGGAGGACGACGTCGACGAAGGCAATGATGACGCACTTGCACGCCGCGCCTACACACCACGTGACAATGACAGCTCTGTCAGCGTGTCCAGAAAGACTGACGAGAGCCTTGAGATTGGCGAGATGACGCTGCGGCACGCGATGCTAGACATGGACTCAATCCGTGACGACGCGGCAGCCAGTGCAACCGCCGGGCCCAGGGCCCCGACGACTGCGGTCAGCGACGCCCCACAAGCCACCGAAGACACGAACCCACTCACCCTCGCGGACGACTCCTTCGCTGATGGCCCCGCACCACAAGGCGGTGACGAGAGTGGTACCGATGCGGATGAACATGAAAAGAAGAAGAGCATCACACCGTGCCCTCCCCCACTGACCGAGATGCTGCGATCGGTGCACGCCATCAACATGGCCGCCGCCGCTGAGGCCGCCGAAGCCGCCGCAGCAGCGTCAACAAAGGGTGTGAGTCCCGTCATGTCTACAGAGGCCGGTCTGAATCGCTCCCCCACAACGATCATCATCACCACGCCAGGTGAGGCGCACATGCAAGGCCCGGATGAAGAGAAACGCTTCCTCGCCTCTGGGTATCGAGATGCGAACGCTGCGGCCGCTGTTGATGCCGCCGCGGAGACCATGGAGCCCATCAGCGTCGATCACAACGCGGTCTCCGCATCACCAGAAGGAGAGGAGGAGGACACAGCGGCTCTGCCAAGTTGGCCCAGGTCGACTGCACCGCAAGGTGCACCGGGCAAGGATTCACAGGCAGATGCAGCGGAGAAGGACGTTTCCAGTGCGTGCGAGCAAGAGGACGAATCGCAGCCGGTTGCTCTCTCCGCCGGCGCGCCCGCAACGCCATCGTCACGCAGTACCTTCGCCACACCGGAGGAGTCCGCCTACGTCCAGAACGCGCTTTCTCACTACGACGCCTTTGCCACACTCGACGAGGCGCAGACGACGAAGCTGTCCGACTCGATGGTGCGGCGTGAGTTGACCAAGGGCGACGTCATTGTGCGTGAGGGTGAGCCCGCGCTAAATGTGCTCTTGCTTGTCGTGACAGGCACCATCAGCATTGCGTTTCGCGGCGTGGCCCGGCGCACGATTCGGCGCGGCCACTTCTACGGTGAGGTGGAGGTGTCGTACAACCTGGTGCACAGCCGTACCACGCTGACAGTGTCCTCACCGACCGCGATTGTCTTCACGCTCGCGAAGGAGTTGTATCGCGAGGCCATCACGGCAGGTCGGCCCGAGGGGAGCAAGGTGTTCCTGCCGGTGGTCAACACCTCTCCCCTGCTGCAGAAGCTGCCACAGGAGGTGAAGCGCCGCCTTGCCGGTGCCCTGCAACCTTGCTCGCTGCGCCCCGGGGCGATTCTTCAACAGGCTCATGCGCCGGTCGAGTGGATGTACATTATCCTCTCTGGCACAGTGGAGGGCACCGGGACGACGGTCGTGGCCGCAGCAGCGTCGGCGTCGCCGCCAGCCTCTGCAGAGGTCTCGATCCTTGGCAGTCCGAAGACGTCACCGTCGCGGCGGACCCCACCGTTCAACTTCACCTCCAAGGCCAAGGCAAACGCCAGCAACAATGTTTCGACAGACGCGATTGCAGGCGCTGGGGGTGTGGATGCTGACGGAGAGGCGGGCTGCGCAACACTACCGCCCGGGGCCGTGGATGGTGGTAGCGGCAGTGGTGGTAGTGGTGGTGGTGTGGAGCCCGAGAAGAGGATCAAGCACAGTCGCACTCCAACAGGCATCGACGTCGGTCAACGAGGGCGGAGTGGACGTATGAAGAATAGCAAGCTCTCTCTCAAGGCGGCAGCGGCGTCCGCAACGGTCCCACCGCAGCCGTCGTCGACTGGCGCCGAGGACGTGGCACCAACGACGCCAAGCGTCATCAAGCGCCGCCACCGCACGCACCACGGTGCGGCCACCGTAGGGGATGACCTGTCACAAGCGGCAAACAGTACAACAGCGGCGAATGTGGCCGCCTCCACTGTGGAGGGCGACGGCAAGACGTCCGCAGCATCGACGACAATAACGACAACGCCTGGCGAGAATGGCACCAGCATCATCACCTGCTCCATGTCGACGGGTGGGCTGGTAGGCGAGGTCGAGTTCATCTACAAGTGCCGCGGCATCCTCACCGCCCGCGCCGTGACCGCCGTCCGCACAGCCCGCATCAGTCGCCTCCATTTTGAGGTCATCACATCCCGCTCGACGCTGAACAACCTCAAATACTACCTCGCTGTGAGCCCGATTTACCGCTACTTTGATGGTCTGGCACCGGAGGAGGTGAAGGCAGACGTACGGCGCATGCTCTTACGCAAGGGCATGTTGTCACGCGCCGCGAGTACGATGCTGCTCGACGATGCGGACGTAAAGCGACGCCGCGATGACGGCCTGGATCTCATGCGCAGTGCGACGGACGTGGCGTTCTTCACCGAGACCGCCGCGCCGTCCAAAACCTCGCACAGGCGCACGCAGAGCATGCTCACCGGCGGCGAGGCTGACCCAACCCATGCTCGCCGTCGTCGCACCCGTCCCCAACGCTTGATGCACACCGTCGGCATCGCTGGGAGCGGTGCGATAGACAACACCAGTTTCCTAACCGACGCGAGCGGCCGCGGCGATGTCAAGAACTCCTTCTCCGCGTTCCCAGATGAGGCGGGCACGGTGACGACCGCTCGGCACAGCTCGCGCCGTCAGCGCCAGCAGACGGCAGACGGCGCGAGTACGGTTCGGTTCCTGCACCAGCGCGTGGATGCCGCCGGCGAGGTTGTGTTCGCAGGCCGCAAGAAGATGTACCGCTTCCCCGTGCACGCCTTCGCCGCGAGTGGCAGCATCCTCATCACCGTCGTCGCGGACGGCACGATTATTCGCTGGAACGCCGCCGCGGAGACCGTGATGGGTGTGCCGCTCTACGAGGCCGTCGGCACGAGCGTGTTCGACCTCGTGACCACCGCCACTGTCCGCTCCCGGCTGCGCGAGGCGATGGCGCAGGGCCAGCAGTACGCCGGCCGCATCTCCGAGTACATTGCAGCGGGCCTTGATCATCAGCTTGTGATTCCGTTCCGCCAGCGCGCGGGCCTGTACAGTGTGGGCGTGGCCCTGAGCGTGATCCCCTCGCTCGCCACCGACACGGCGGAGGTGCTGCTGCTCGTCGGGCGAGAGGCGAAGCAGCGGGCGGCGAGCAGCTACGCCGCGGACGTCGCCAAGTGGCTCGAGGAGTCCATGCGGCCGCAGCTGCAGTACTTTCTGCGCAACGTCCGCGAGGTTGAAACGCGCGACGGCCCCGTCACGGCTGAGGACGTGATGCGCATTCGCGGTCACGTTGAGGCGTGCCTTGCCATGACGGACCAGTTCAGGCACTTCTCCGCGTTGAACATGGACAACGTGCACGACAACTGGCACGCCGCGAAGCTCCCGGTTCTGGCCAGGCGATTCGTTCTCGACATGAGCGAGTTCGCCAGTCGCCACAACGGCTCCCTGATTTGCAACTTGGACGAGGTCGAGCCCAAGACCGAAGTCTTCGTCAACATTGAGCAGATCAGCATGATCATGCGCACGATCATCACTGACACCTACGCCCACCCTCGCGAAGTTGTCGTCGTACCAGAGCCGAGCACGCAGGAGGACAAGGACAGGGCCAATCCGAGCGCCAACGGAGACGGCAGCAGCAGCGGCGATGGCACCACGGCCTCGCTCCCGCACCTGACCGCGGCGTGGCGTGTCGTGCCCGTCACAGTCGAGCTTACCATTCGTGTGGTGGACCCGATCGTGCCACAGGCGGGCTCCTTCTACGGCGCCGCACTCGAAAAGACGTCACCGAATGGGTCCCCGTCGAGTGTCGCAACGGCCCCAACCGTTGTCGGTGCCGAGCACGGCGCGAAAGGCGTGGGCTTTCTCAACAATTCGTCTGGCGCGACGAGCGTCGGTGGCAGCCTCGGCGCCGTCTCGGCTGGTGCCGTCAACCCTGGTCGCACCAACACGGTCGACCTCTCCCCGTCCTCGCTGCGTCGCATTCGCTTCGAGATGCGCGATAACGCCGCGACGATCCCGTTTTTCCACCGCGGTCTCGATGCGGACTCACCGGACACGCAGACGCTGTCCACGGCCTCGCCAGGGATCACGAACGCCTCCTTCTCACGCCGGCCTGCGCCCGAGCGCGGCGCGGCGTTTGCCGAGATCCAGCGCACCGTGACGGAGATGGGCGGCATGCTCTACGGCTACACGCGTCCTGATGTGGACGACAACATCGTTCGTGTCGAGATTCCCCTCCTCGAGGTGCCCGGCAGCACCGCGGACGTCGGCGATGGCACGGCCTCCAACGCCACCGGCGATGAGGGTGGCTGGGCTGGCGAGGCCGGCGAGGCGAGTCGCACGTACACGGTTGTCGTCGCCACCAACAACCAGGCGCAGCAGACCCGCCTGTGCCAGATTCTCTGGGCGCGGCAGCACGCCGTCGTGCCCGTCACGTCCTTCAAGGAGCTGATGCGCAAGGTCTGCACCGAAGACAAGTCGGACACGCCGGATATCGTCATGGTGGATCCGCTCATGCTGGACTTCTCGCCATCCGACTACGACGCCATGCAGGGCAGCGATCCCATCGACGAGGTCCGCGACGTCACTGTGCACGTTGTCCTCGTCGTCATCAGTAGCGACTTCAGCGACTGGCGAGTGCAGAAGCTGCTCGATCGCAACGCGGTGGTCGAGCTGCCGTCGTACAGCTCAGGCGCACTGGTGCACATTGCGATGCAGGAAGCCGAGCGGATGGTCGTTGAAATGCGCGCCGAGGTGGAACGGATCGAGGTGCTGAGGCAGGCCTTCAAGAACACATCAGAAGGTCGCCATCGCATCATACGTCTCATCGGCAAGGGCACCTTTGGCGAGGTCTTCGAGGTAGAGGACACGCTGACGTCGGGTCGCATGGCGATGAAGCGGCTGCAGTTGCGCAGCGACGCCAGCGCGGACGAGGTCGTGCAGGAAATTCTCGCCATGACGACACTGAAGCATGAAAACATCATTCACTACTTCTTCTGTGAGAAGGAAAGCAACACGACGCTGCGCCTGTTCATGGAGCTGGCCACTGGCGGCACACTGCAGAACAAGGTGCGCGAGCTTGCCGGCGTGGGCCTTCCGCTCAGCGAGCTCGTGCAGCACCTCACGGACATCTGTCGGGGCCTGGCTTACATTCACAGCCAGAACTACGTGCACTGTGATCTCAAGACAGCGAATCTGCTGATCGGGTCACGCGGCCGGACCAAGATCGGTGACTTTGGCACGGCGAAGCGCCTTCTGCCAGGTCAGCACCTCTACGCACTCGCGGGCACGGCGCAGTACATGGCGCCAGAAGTGCTGCAGGCCGATGAAGCTGCGGGTGTCGGGTACGACTACAAGGCAGACATTTGGTCGCTGGGCTGCATCGTGCTGGAGATGGCGACGGGTCAGCCGCCCTTCTCGCACCTCGAGTGCGCGCGTGGTGTGGGCATCATGAAGTACCTCGTTGAGCTCACCGACACGCCGGATCTCTCCCCGCTCTTCAGCGGCAATCCACTCGTGTATGACTTTGTCAAATCGTGCCTCGAGCTGGACCCAAACAGCCGACCCACCGCGAACGACCTTCTGCGGCACGAGATCCTGCAGGGCAACGTGACGAGTGCACGCGCCGAGCGCATCGTCCAGCGTGCGGAGATGCTGTACAAGCTGAACAAGTACGCAGCGGTGCGCGACACGGCAGGCGAGTACACGACGGGTCTCTACGGCGAGTCGGGCAGCGTCTACTCCACCTCGGACCAGAGCGACAGCAACGCGACGGAGGACTACAACGGCCACGGTGATGGCGGCGACAGCGAGTACGGCGATCCGAACAACGACGAAGGCGCCTTCTTCTTCTCCTCCAGCTTCTCGTCCGAGTACGACGACTACGATGACGAGTACGACGAAGAGACATCATCTGATGGTGACGAAGAGAGGGGAGCCGCGGCGGTGGCGAACGCGTCAGACGGCAATCGCACATCAGCGCTGTCAAGCACCAACGCGGGACCCTCCAGCTAAGCTCATATATATACGTGTGTGTGTATGTGTGTGTGGATGTACTTTTCGCTCTTTTTCTCTTGTTACGTGCAGGTCAGTGTGTGCTCCCACGCGCTCTCTGTTGCACCCCGCGCAGCCGGTTATTGTTATTGTCGTCGTTACTATTGCTGTTGTTTTGGGGCGAGCCGGTTTTTTTCCCCCGTCAGATTTTCCGCTCAGCCACCTGCGCAAAAATGTACTCATTTTCTCTCCCTTATTGTTGCTTGCGTTGATGCGCCGCTGCACAAGTGAAAGTGTTTAGCAGTTTGGTGCCGACTATTTGGTACGAAGAGGAAGAAGCATGACGCGCATGCGCAACCAAACAATTAGAAAAACAGCAACAAAACGATGGACGGAGGCGAGTGCAGTGCTGCCTCCACTTCATCTTCGCCGTATGTCTGTGCCACGGACACCACGACCGTGATGTTCAAGACACATCTCTCTCTCTCCCACCTCGCTCCCCTCGCTGCAGTCAATATGGAGGAGGAGTACAATAAATTGGAAATACAATACCGCCCAAAACAAGGATCAGATATTAAGAATTGACGTTGATGGGTGCTGTAGCATCTGCCAATGGCTTCTTGACTTCGTCTCCTTTCGCCATCACACTACCGTACCATCTGCGTTGACGCCTCCCTCTTCTCTCTCTCTCTCTCTTTCTCAATCTTGCTTTTCGTTGCACCTTGTTGTGGTGGCGATCGCACTACAGTGAACACACACATAGAAAGAACAAAACAACACAACAGAAGGTCAGCTCAATCACTAACCACCACAGTACTCGTTGCTGCACAAACAAGCAAAAAAAAAAAATGAGTGAGCGTGAGCTGGTGACCGTGGCCTTTGGCAACTACTCCACCCTCGTCGCCGCCCAGTGGGCCAACGGCACGTCCGTGTACGACCAGCATCATCACACACTCTTTGCGGAGAAGAGCGCGAGTCGCGTGCAGGGCGGGTCAAGCCAGGGAAGTGGGATCGCGCGCGTGCCGCGCCTTCTTCTGTTCGATGCCCCGCATGCCAGTAACTTTGAGGATGTGCAGGACGTGGCCGCACGTCTGGCAGACGAGGAGGCGGAAAATGAGGAGGACAGCGAGGCGACCACGGCGGGCGTAGTGTCGTCGCTGCTGTGGCGGTCTCCGGATGCCGCCCTCACACGCGAAGAACAGCAGCTGCAGAAGCTTGCACAGAAGCTCGAAAGCCAGTGGTGGGATCGCGGCGAGGCACAACTTGACAGCAGCGAGGACAGCCAGGAGGATGATGAGGAGGAGGAGGACACCGCGGATGACCAAGGCCATCGCACGCACGGGCACAGGCGACCGTATCGTGAGGACGGCTACCAATACTCCCAGCTCATTCCCACCGCGGATGACGACGCGAGCGGCAACAACGGCGGCGATGAGGAGCAGAACAGGGACGGCAATGGTCGTGACGTGCCTGAAGCGCTGGCGGCGCAGAACAAACCTCTCACGAAACATCAACTGCACCACATCAAGCGCCGTCTCTTTCGTCTGCGCGATCGCACGGTGCCGTGGTGGCGCTACATCACAACCGGTCTGGACCGAGAGAGCGTCTTGGCACTGAGCCCGCTTCACAACGTGGACGGCGCGGGGGACATCCCGCTGCTGCACAGCGTTGGCTTTGGCCTGCGCACCATGACGCCTGCGGCCTCGCGTGACGTGGAGCAGCTCTGCGAATCACTGCGCCGGCAGGTCGAGGAGGCCGATCATCTCCAAGGGCTCCAGACATTCGTCGACGGCGACTCGCTCTTTGCAGGTGTGGCGCACAATGTGCTGCAGGCCTTCTGGGAGGACGAGGGCGCCAAGGTGCCAGTGGCGCTTTTCACCACCTTCAACGCCCTCCCGCCGGCGCTGACAGATCCCGCCATGGCCGCTCACATCGCCTTTGCCGAGCGGCGGCAGGAGGAGGTGTGGCTCAATCGTCTGCTCGCCACGTCCTGCTTGTCGGCGTCGAATGCGGCGCTGTACGTGCCGGTCGAGATGGGCCGTTGGGAGCACTTGTTCGCGGCGAACAGCGAGGCCGATCGCGGTGCCTTGACCGAGTGGTTGGAGGACGACACGGCGACCGCGCAGTACCTTGCGACGGTGGCAGACACCGCCCTCTACGGCCTTCGCGATGGTTGCGAGAAGCCGCCCACCCACGGCGACGGTGGAGGTGGTGAGGAGGGGGACGGCAACTCGACTGAGGTCCGCACGGAGACGCACGCAGCACGCGGTCGACGTGGTCGGCGGGCACCCGACTTGCCACCCGCCGTGCGGGAGTCGAGCGGGCCGGTGTACTACCTGGACGAATGGCAGCGAACTGTGCGTCCTGCGCCGTCGATGCGCGTGGCGGCACTGATGGGCGCCTTGCCGATTCGCATTGCCGGCAACCAACAGCGCGACCTGTGGGAGTGCCTCGATGCGACACCACTCCTTGGATCGTCATCGTCGCAGGAGGAGGGGGTGGCGGCGAACGGCGATTGGGGCCGTGGCTTTGTGCCCCTGACACACGCCATGACGAAGCCGCCGAGCTCTGAGGCGGGTCGCGTGATGGGGCACGCCGTCACTCTGCGTGGACCCGGCGTGCTGCCGTCGCAGGTCTACCCAACGCGCGAGGCGCTTCTGCGGTACGCGCTGCCGCTGCGCACGAGCACCTACCTGCCGCTCCTCACGCGCACCAACTACCCGCTCTCCTCCACGTTTCCGATGAGCCTGCTCTTCCCAAAGACTGACTTGGCGCGTCTCGAGGCGCAGCTGCCGCCAGGGAAGCAGCTACGCGACGCGGTGGTGGGGGTCGACGCGGCAGCACACACACTGTCCACCTTCAACAGTGCCCCCATGCTGCAGGAGATGGTTGCCAAAAGCGAGTCCATCCTGCGGTACAAGGCCCATTACTTTGCGGCAAGTTACGGCATGGAGCGCGATGACTGGGAGGAACGCCTCGAGGACGTCAAGGAGATTCACGACGACTACCGTCATGAGGACTACATTGAGGACGACAACGAGAGAGCGGGCAACGACGATGACTGGTGAGAGAGTGAGAGAGTGAGAGAGAACAATCGCTTGTGGCTGTTGTCTCTGAGCAGCCGTCAGAGTGTCATCGTATTGCTGAGCTCTGCGTGTGCGTGCTCATTTGTAATCGAAACGTAAACTGTAAGCGCCACTTTCAGGTCAGGTTTCTCCTTTTATTCTGTTGTGCGCGATAAAAATGAAAAAGACAAACGGTTTCAAAGAAAAAAAAAGCAAACAGGAAGCAGGAAGTAGAGAACCCCCGTGTAAGATATGGTTTGCTCAAGACCTCCACTCGCAGGTTATCGCCAACGACGTGAGCCAAGCTCTGACGTGAGTTTCTCTCCCTCTGTGTGTTGTAGCCTCGTTCAATGTCTCCAGCACCCCCCAGACACCGCCTGTCCACGCTTCTCTCTCTCTCTCGCTCTCGCCTTCACTGCCTCCTTCTAGTGACACAAGGATAGCGAGGCCATACTCCCATCTCCACCAGATGCCGAGCGACGACCCTGACGCTGTTCAATCCGCTGTGCGGAAGGCGCTGTCGGTGTTTGCACATCCGCACGAGCCTGCGATACTGCCACAGCTGTCGCGTGGGGACATCACGTCACGCGCTCTCAGTGCAGGCTCGTCCTCATCGTCGCCAGTGGAGACAGACGAGGTGCTGCTGATCCCAAGTTGCTTTCCACAGCGCCGCGCGACGATCCTGATGCAGCCGGCGGACTCTCGTTGTGGCTCCGCCCGCACGGCATCTTCGACCTGCTTCGTGCGTCCGTTATCGCCTCGCACTGGTGGTGCCGCTGCTGGTGCGTCATCACCGTCGCCGTGTGCAGACGAATCTGACAGTGGCGCGGGTGTGGTGGTGAAGCGTGTCGCTCGGCGTGGCGCAGCCGCATCTGGTGGTCCTTATGAGAACATGCACTACGTCCTCGGTGACAACGTGACGGCGTTTACTGCGCTGCTCGCGACGATGGCGCACAACGGCTTCACGGTCCTTCCAGCGCGACTCGGCGCGACTGACCGCACGTCATCGTCGTGGTCGCTGCAATGGATAAAGCAACCAGCGCGCAGCGTGTTCGTCAAGGCCCCGCTTGTGCACTATCAAAAAATCAATCACATCCCTGGCACACAGTCGCTGGGGCACAAGGCGCAGCTCCACATGTTACTGACCGCTGCCGAGAAGCGCTGGTGTGATATTGCGGCTGGCATGGACAGCTTGCCACAGGCCTTGACGCCCAACGTGCACCCGCACCCACCACATCGACTTTTCCCGCGTGCCTGGGTTGTGCCGGCAGAGCGAGAGGCCTGCTTGCAAGCTCTGCGTGCTCCTGAGAACGCGGGCCAGCTCTTCATCGCCAAGCCCTGCGGTGGGGCCGGTGGGCAAGGGATCTACCTCCTCCGTGGTGCTGCGAACGTCAGCCTGGGCCCTTGCGAGGATGCGTCGATGTCCACGGGTGTCCAAAAGGTGGAGAGACCGTGGGTTGTACAGCGCTACGTGCCTCGCCCGTATCTCGTCGCTGGTCACAAGTTTGATCTGCGGCTCTACGTGGTCGTCACGTCGTACTGGCCACTGCGCCTCTACCTGTACCAGGAGGGCCTCGTGCGCGTGGCCTCGTCGCCGTACTACAAGGCGGGCACGTCGTCGTCGTCGTCCGAGACGGCCAACAAGACGGCGCTGACAGCGCACTTAACCAACTTCACGGTGAACAAATCAGCCCCCGCTGCAGCGGCAGCCACTGAGTGTGGTGCTACTGCGGGTAGCACAGAGGAAAAACAAGAAGCACAGCACGTGGAGGCATGGCCAGGCACCAAGTGGAGCCTGGCCGCGCTTGCGGCCTACATGAAGGCGATGGGCGACGCCGACTACGATGCGACAATGGATCGCGTGAGGGATTTGCTTGGCCGTGTCTTCGCCGCCGCTGCACCCGAAGTGCGAGACGCCCTCACATCCATCGAGGCTGAGCGTCACCGTGTGGTGGGAGCATCCGAGAGTTCAGTCGACGCGTGCGGTCCACCATGTACCTTCAAGGGCATCTCACCCTTCTTTGAAATCTATGGCGTGGACGTCCTGCTGGAGCAGCCCTCGGCGTCTGAGATGGAGTCGGTTGATGCCACGCAGTCAGTCGCGCTGCACCCTGTGCTGATGGAAGTGAACATTATGCCTTCACTGAGCACACACTACAGCGTGCTTGATCAGAGCATCAAGGGCTGCTTTGTCGCTGATACTCTGACGCTCGTGGGCTTGACATCGCCGCGTTTCAAGCCCGCAAACAAGGCAACGCCGCCTGTTTCATCGTGGCCACCCCCAGAGGGTTCGGAATCAACTGCTCAAGCCCATCATCAGCGGACCTTTCTATCGTCGTTGGGAGAGATGGCCGCGGTGGAGGCTTGCATGACGGCAGAGGAAGAGCACAGACGTGCCTTGTGCGCACGCTTCACACGCGTCGTTCCGACGCCACACTCATTTGAGGCGTACTGGCCGCTGTTGTGCGGTCAGTGTCAAGACGGACGACACGACAAGGTGTTACGGTTCGATCGTCTTCTCAGTGAGTGGGAGCAGTGGAAGGCAAAGGCGCCAGGTGGCTCATAACTCTTTTCTCCCTTTTTTTTTACCAATGACAAGAAAGGAGGGAAAGAACGGAATGCACGTCCATGCACCCTCTTGCCCTCCTGAAAACAACAATCACAACAAAGCCAGTTTGCCTTTATCTGTGTACACACATGATCACTTCCGCGGCAACACGACTTCAGCGGTGCTCAACTGTTGAAACTGTGAGTCTTTTGGAATCTCTCACGCAAAGAGCGCAAATCTCTCACTTGGTTCCACTGTATATTTCATATCTCTCTCTCCTATTGTCTCCTCTGCGTATACACACATTCATCTTCTCTCTTTCTGTACTGTACAAAGACTGGTGTCACGTGACTCTGTAGAAGTGTGTCTGTTGCTCTCAGATTCCTCTCTTGCTGGTGCCATATCACGTGCGTGATTCAACATTTGGATGAACTTGTCCTCCGCAGATTCACTCAGAAGTGAACGGGCTGCAGAAAAACATCCTAATGACACGTGGTCAAAGCTGTCGTGTTCCTCGCTGCTGTTTACTTCCTCTCCGTTATATTTCTTTCAAGAATGGCCACGCGTGGTCAGCACAGTTGTTCCCAAGTTGCTAGTGCATCGCTTATCAATCCTGTACGGCAAATGACAAGAAGAAAACCACCAACGATGAATGCTTGCACTAGTAAGCCCACGATTGTGTGTTCACGTTGACCTCACCGACTCGCTCGTGGCATGTTGAGAATCGTAGTTCGTGTTACATCATCTCTATACTTTCCCTCCCACACCCTCCTCTTCTCATCCTCTGACCCTCGTGTTTTCCCTCTCTATCTCTCTTTCGGCGATCAGTTACCGCATTTTCTTTATCGTATCTTGTATTTACATTTCCCGTTTCTTATTTATTTATTTCCTCCCCCTCCCCTTCCCGTCCCACTCACAAAGCATCATGTCTGGCACCTTCCTTGTTGCCTCAGTGCCCACGGACAACGACACCAAGACCAATAATGTGTTCCTCAACCCCATTGACTACCGCACCGCGGTGGGCTCGGATGGCTGTGTCATGATCAGCGGCTTTCCCTTCGCGGTCAAGGCGCACGACAAGATCCAGCCCGGCACTATTGGCCTCAACAGCATCCAGCGCCGCGTGCTGAACGTGTCGACGACGGCCGGCAACACGGTCCGCCTCGACCCGCTCCCGGGGAACCAGCCCGACGCGACGACGATGAGCATGCGCGTCGAGCACATCATTGCCTCCAAGAAGGGTGGTACGCTCGACTGCAAGGAGTTCACCGACTTTGTCCGCGCGACCTTCTGTGGGCAGTGCTTCCGCCGCGGCCAGCAGCTGGCGGTGGTGATGGACAGCGGCATGCGTCTGCTCGCGACGATCGAAGCGATTGGCGCGGGCCCCAGTGCCGACAAGGCAGCGCCGGTGGACATGGCCTACATGGCGCCCGTCACGGCGGTGATGGTGCTGACAGTGGAGAAGAGCGAGATCACGCTGACGAACGTCTCCGACAAGCAGCTCGATGCCCAGCAGCCGCAGCTGGTCCAGAACTTTGACCTGGAGCACCTGGGCATCGGCGGTCTCCGCGCCGAGTTCGGCCAGGTCTTCCGTCGCGCCTTTGCCAGTCGCATGTTCCCCGCCTCGTACGTGAAGAAGCTGGGCCTCAAGCACGTCAAGGGTGTTCTCCTGTTCGGCCCGCCTGGCACCGGCAAGACCCTCATCGCCCGAAAGATTGGTGAGATTCTCAACTGCCACGAGCCAAAGATCGTGAACGGTCCGGAAGTGTTCAACAAGTTCGTCGGCGGCACGGAGGAGAACATTCGCAAGCTCTTCGCCGACGCCGAGGCTGAGCAGGCCGCCAAGGGTGACCGTTCTCAGCTTCACCTCATCATCTTCGACGAGTTCGATGCCATCTGCAAGCAGCGCGGCGCGGTGCGCGACTCGACCGGCGTGAATGACAACGTGGTCAACCAGCTCCTCTCCAAGATTGACGGTGTGAACTCACTCAACAACGTCCTGCTCATTGGCATGACGAACCGTCTGGACCTGATCGACGAGGCCATTCTCCGTCCGGGTCGTTTTGAGGTGCACGTCGAGATTGGCCTCCCCGATGAGCCCGGTCGCGTGGAGATCTTCCGCATTCACACGCGCGGCATGCGCGAGAACGACATTATGGCGTCCGACGTCAATCTGGAGGAGCTCGCGTCGCTGACGAAGAACTACTCCGGTGCGGAGATTGAGGGTGTGGTGCGCGCGGCCACGTCGAACGCCTTCAACCGCCACATCGACCTCGACCACCCCGGCGATGTGGTGGACCCCGACTCGCTCAAGGTCACGCGCGAAGACTTTATGCGTGCGGTGGATGAGGTGCAGCCCGCGTTTGGCCAGGCCAAGGAGGAGTGCGCGAACCTCAAGCGCGGCGGCATCATCCCGTACGGCGCGCAGTGGTCCATGGTGGAGGCCCCGTGCCACCGCTACGTGGAGCAGCTCAAGGGCGAGGGCAAGCGCATCAACTCCCTCGCCGTCCTCGTGCACGGCGAGCCCGGTGCGGGCAAGTCGGCGGTGGCGGCCTACCTCGCCGAGGCGGCGCAGTTCCCGTACGTCAAGGTGGTGTCCACGGACGAGATGGTGGGCTACGGTGAGATGCAGAAGGTGAACATCATCCGTAAGGCCTTCGAGGACGCGTACAAGTCGCCGTCCAGCTGCATCATTCTCGACGATCTGGAGCGCCTCATTGACTTCTCACAGCTCGGTGGTCGCTACAGTAACTACCTCCTGCAGGCCCTGCTTGTGCTTGTGAAGCGCCCACCACCAGAGGGAAAGAAGCTGCTGGTGGTCGCCACGACCGCGCAGTACGACATCATGGACAGCCTCGAGCTCGTGTCGTGCTTCTCCGTGAAGCTGCAGGTGCCGAATGTGCCGTGGAACGACATGCCAACGCTGGCCGCCGGCATGGGCATCAACTTTGCGACGGCGAGCGACAAGGACCAGTGCGTGCGTCAGCCCCGGCAAGCTCTGCCCATCAAGCAGCTCATGCTCATCCTGGAGATGGCCGCCGACAACAACTCCAGCGGCTTGCCCACCATCACGGCCAGCTCTCTGTCCGAGGCGATGGAGTCTGCTGGTGTCAGGTAAATAAAGAACGAACCACGAAAGAAAAGTGTGCGCGAAGCCCTTTGCCATTGTACCCCCGTCACATGTGTGTTCTTTTTATTGCTGCCACTTTATTGCTTCGCCATGCTTATTTCCACTTCAGTTTTCTGTTTTGTTTTGTTTGTTTGTTTCTTCCCTCCTTCCCTTCTTCTTTTGTGTGTGCGTGGGCTCCATATTTTATTCGATCATCATTGTGAGGCTCAGGTGAGTGTCTCCAGATAGCCTGTTTTGCGAAATTGTAACTGTCAGCACGCTACAAAACGAGGAAAAAAAAGAACGACAACGAAGAATGTCAAGCACAACGGTGAAAGCGTCGCCACTGACGTTTGATGGACGTTCGTGGTCCTTCAGTGCGGCCCAACGCACTCTGTTGGATTGCTTTGTCTTTTTTTTTTTTCCAGAAAGCACTCGAGCCGTCTGGACTGGCTCCGTGTGTGTCCGCACGCTGTTTGTGTGATGAGAGTGCGGGAGAAAAACTTCAGCGAGTCACAAATCTCTACTGCTTTACGTACAAGTCCTTCCTTCCTCTCTCTCTCTCCCCCACCTTATCTCACTTCTCCTTGTCCACACGAAGCAGTGTTCATCATGTCGTCTAGTTCACGAACAGCACCGGCCTCAACCGCCGCCCGAACAAGCGGAGCGCACTCCCACAACAACAACAATAGCAGTCATACTGTCGAGCTGGCACATGGCAAGAAGCTCAAGTGCGTGTGCACGGCGACGATGGTGTACGACGTGGCGCCGTACCCTCACGACAGCGACATCATGTTCGAGATGGTCTTGCTGGACATCGCGGACCAGGTTCGTCAGACAGCGGGCAACAAAGGCTGGCTCTCTCGCATGTGGAATGGCGTGAAGGGGTACGCGCAGAGCCAGGTGCTTGCACAGCGGCAGGCCAGCTTTGTGCATCACTTCTCGCGGCAGCTGGAGATGAACGCGGATGAATCGCACACCGTCATGCTGAGCGCGCGCTGCGCCGTGCTGTCCATGGGCGTGCCACAGTGTGGCATGGTGTACATCACCAACTACGGTCTCTACTTCTGCGCGGACGGGGTCGTCATGATCGAGGACACCTGCGTCGAGCCGACCGCCAACGAGGATCCGGACGACATCAGCACAAGCTCCAGCATCGAGAGCCACATCGTCAACGACGCGCTCCTGGAAGGCAGGGAACTCATCAAGGACCGCATCGTGCTGTCTGAGATCGCCTCGATTCTGCCGTCCATCGTGCTGCCCACGCGCGACAACGGCCCGCCGTTCCTTCAGGGCATCCCCAACCCAATCGTGTACCCCACAGCCGTGCAGCTGTTTATGGCAGGCAGTCGCAGCAGCGAACAGCAGCTCTTCCAGTTTATCGGCGTGAGCGATGTCGTCGTGAAGCCGCCAGGTGTGACGTTCCCATACAAGAGCAGCGTCTCCAACCCTGAGACGCTCGCGCCACTCGATGAAGTCGTCAAGGCCTCCGAGGTCGAGCTGTTGGCATCGCTGCCGTCGTACCTTTCCGCTCTTCTGCTCACCGCTCTGCTTGAGCGTCTGTGGACGAAGCGGCTGCAGCGGCTCGGCTTACCGCCTCTCAACCCGTCCGTCACGTACGCAGCGCCTCACTAAAAGTGCGTTTTT